>JAJOOR010002499.1:0-52998 GCA_036250505.1 Solanum acaule | reverse complement strand
TGAGTAGTTCTAACCACCTCCTCTGTCTGAGATTAAGCTCTTTTTGAGTAAGCACATATTGAAGGCTCTTGTGATCAGTAAATACATCGACATGCACACCATACAAGCAATGACGCCATATATTCAAAGCAAATACTACAGCAGCTAGCTCTAAATCATGGGTTGGGTAGTTCTTCTCATGAACCTTCAACTGTCTAGAGGCATAAGCTATAACTTTGCCATTCTGCATTAAGACACAACCCAAACCAACTCTAGATGCATCACAATACACAACAAAACCTTGAGTACCTTCTGGTAGCGTCAAAACTGGAGCAGTAATCAACCTCTTTTTCAATTCCTGAAAGCTTTTCTCACAAGCTTCAGACCATTGAAATTTCATTGTCTTCTGAGTCAACTTGGTCAAAGGAGATGCAATAGACGAGAACCCCTCAACAAACCTTCTATAATAGCCAGCTAAACCCAAGAAACTCCTGATATCAGTTGGAGATGTGGGTCTAGGCCAATTTTGCACTGCTTCAATTTTCCGAGTATTAACTTTAATTCCATCACCGGACACAATGTGGCCTAGGAATGCCACAAACTTAAGCCAAAACTCACACTTAGAGAACTTGGCATACAACTCCTTATCTTTCAAAGTCTGAAGAACTACTCGGAGATGACTAGCATGATCTTCTTCATTCCTTGAATAGATTAGTATGTCATCAATAAAGACAATAACAAACATATCTAAATAAGGTTTGAAGACTCTATTCATCAAGTCCATGAAAGTTGCTGGTGCATTGGTCAAACCAAAAGACATGACCAAAAACTCGTAATGACCATATCTAGTCCTGAATGTTGTCTTTGGAATATCACATTCCCTCACTCTTAACTGGTGATAGCCTGATCTGAGGTCGATCTTCGAAAAACAAGTGGCACCCTGAAGCTGATCGAAAAGATCATCAATCCTCAGAAGAGGGTATTTGTTCTTGATGGTAACCTTATTCAACCGGCGGTAATCTATACACATCCTAAAGGTACCAACTTTCTTTCTCACAAACAAGACCGGAGCACCCCAAGGTGAGACACTCGGTCGAATGAAGCCCTTTTCTAGGAGATCTTTCAACTGCTCTTTCAACTCTGCTGGTGCCATCCTATCAGGTGGAATAGAGATAGGATGAGTATCTGGAATGAGATCTATGCCAAAATCTATTTCTCTCTCAGGAGGAAATTCCGGGTAGGTCATCAGGAAAAACTTCTGGAAACTCTCTTACTATAGGAACTGACTGAAAAGGAGGTATCTCAACACTAGAGTCATTAACTCGGACTAAGTGATAGATACAACCCTTCGAAACTAACTTTCTTGCCTTAAGGTATGAAATGAAATGACTCTTAGGCACTACTGAACTACTACTTCACTCTAAGACTGGCTCACTCGAAAACTGAAACTTGACCACTCGAGTTCTACAATCTATCGATGCATAACAAGCATGAAGCCAATCCATGCCTAGAATGACATCGAAATCAACCATGTCTAACTCAACCAAATCAGCCATGGTGCTCTTGTGATTGATAGAAACAGGACAATCACGATAAACTCTTTCAGCTAGAATAGATTCCCCAATAGGTGTAGAAACACAAAAGCGTTCACAAAGTCTTTTAGGAAGAACATCAAACTTATTTGCAACATAAGGATTTACAAAAGATAAACTTGCTCCTGGGTCTAGTAAAGCATACACATCAAAAGCAAAGACTTTGATCATACCAGTGACAACATTTGGAGAATTCTCTTGCTCATGGCGACTGGTGATTGCATAAAGGCGGTTTGCTCCTCCACCAGTACTAGAAGTAGCTCCTCTAGGTGTCGTCCTGTCTGGTGGGACAGCTGAAGAAGACTATGCTCTATTGCCCCCATTACCCTGCCTATTCTTTGGACACTCTCGCATGAAATGTCCATTTTGACCACACTTGAAACAACCAATGGAGCCCTCTCGACAAATACCTGAGTGGTTCCTACCACACTTGGCGCAGGCAGGAGGCTTACTACTCCCTTGCGCCACACTACCCGAAGATTGTGCTGGTCTAGCCTTGAAATCCTTCGAATTCTGGCCATTAAATTCACCTCTATATCTGGGTGCAGGTGCTCTAGCGGATGATGGAGCAAGTCCCTTTTGCCTTTGCTGAAAGGATGAACGGTTTGAATTACCTTTGTGCTGCCCGGACTCGTTACCGGTCTTAGCTCTCTTATTTCTGAACTCTTCTCTGTCTCTCAGTTTCTCTTCCTCAACCTGCTGCACGTAGACCATCAACCTTGATATGTCCATGTCCTCGATAAGCATTGCAGCCCTACCTTCCTTACTTGACAACCGAGATAGCCCAGCAACATACAAGCTCATTCTATTTCTCATGTCCGCCACCATCTCCGGAGCATAGCGGGATAGTTGTGTGAACTTCAGACTGTACTCTTGAACACTCAAGGACTCCTGCTTAAGTGTGAGGAACTCACGTACCTTGGCCTCTCTCAATTCTTGAGGAAAGAAATGCCCCAAGAAAGCTTCCTCAAAAAAGACCCAACTCGCAGGTGGTGCATTCTCAACTCTGCCCCCTTTCCACTGATCGAACCAAGTTCTAGCAACATCATTCAATTGATACGCAGCTAGTTCAACCCGCTCAATATCTGCCACATGCATCACATCAAAAATCCTCTTCAACTCCTCAATGAAATTCTCTGGATCCTCAGTAGTGCTCGAACCCATGAAACTCGGAGGATTCATCCCCAAGAACTCACGGATCCTTGAAGTGTCAGCTCTCTCATGTCTAGCTCCCCTTTGCTGACCAATCTGATTAGTCACAGCTTGACTCAGAATTCTAATTGCCTCTCTAAACTTGGCATTAGAAACTTCCCCTTGTGGTTGCACTCCCGAGGAATAAGGTAACTCTTGCTCATCAACATAACATCTAGGAAGACGCCCTCTGCCAACCCTTCGTGGAGGCATGACTATCTGAAAACACGCGCAAGCACGGATTAAAAAGAAACTTTCTAGAGATAAACTCTAATGCACGAGATGAGTGTGAAAGAAGTGAGAAAGCTTCCTAAATGTTGTAGCCTCCCAATTATAGATGTGGCACGCTTCACACCGATAACTAGGACTCTACAGACACGGCTTCATAGACTCCCTAGGACTTTTGAACTCTGTGCTCTGAAACCAAGTTTGTCATGCCCCGAGCCCACACCCTGGGCGGGACCGGCACTCGGAGACCATTGTTGGCCCCAAGCGAACACTTGGCCTGGCTTTCTCGACTCAGCGGAAACTAAACTCAACAGCACAACCCAATGTAATGAAAGGTTATAAAATAACCAACTGATGAAATCTAGCCCAAAAGGGCAACTCGAGTCTCAAAATAGAATATTTACATATATACATAGATGAGAGACTCAAAACTAACTGACTTACTGTCTATGAAGCCTCTAAAATACGGAGATGGATGTTCGGACAGACCCCGCAACACCCAAACAAAACAAAACTAAGAACACAACATAATCGAGTCCTCCGAAATGCAAGGAGGCTCACCACTGACTCTGGAGTGCTCAGCTGGATCAACGACGTGCTGGATGCTGATCCTGGGTACCTGTGTCTGCATCATAATAAGATGCATGCCAACTGGCATCAGTACATGGAATGTACGAGTATGCGAGCTGGAAAACTAAGCAACAAAGGCTAGAAGGAAAACTGGAAGAAACTGAATAGCTTACCTGGCTCAACTCAACTCAACCTGACTGACTCCTTTCAATATAAGGCAATTTAAAACAAGTGCAATATAAAGGAAAGCTGTTTAAAACATGTTATAACCTCTGTGTGTATACAAAGATACAATAAGCCTGAGATGTATATAGAAATACAAATGAACTGATGTATGTAAAAATACAATAATCTCTATGTATGAAAATACAATAACTGCTGTGGGAGTTTCTCTAACCGACAACCATCACTTAGAGCTACAGTGATGATACAGCGATCGACCTCACGCTGCCAGAGCATCCTATACCCGGCCAAAGGTATAAGACCTGAACTGCCTAATGGATCCACTAGTCTATCTGGAAAAGGATTCATCTAAAAAGTATGATCCTTTTCTACCCATGGTGGCTAACATGGTTCTATGGGGGCTGTGGGTTCTTTGAACGCTCCCCCAACTCGGTGCTCGATACTACTCCCAAAAATGTACTGGCTCTTATGTTTTTAAAACATATGTCTTCATGCTGATTGAGATAATTACTCAAAAACTAGCCCGAAGGCTCTTTGGAAATCTCAGTTTCCAACCTTGTTTAAATGTAAAAACATTTCTTTAAAACTTCTTTGGGAATACATAGTTCCCTAATAACTTTGAGAAATGAACTCAACTTTAAACTCTTTGCTCAACTTGAAACTCTTGACTCTTTACTCTTTACTTGACTTGCAACTTGAGCCTTAGAATGAAGTGAAAACGTTCAATAAAGACTCTTGAACAACTTTGAAAACTTGCTTGAACTAACTTCTTAACTTTACTAAACTTGACTCTAACTTTTCTTTAACTTGATACTAACTCGCCTTGAATTGGATTATGGATTCAAGGTATATAATCACATGTTATGGATGAGTTCTTGACATTTAAACGCAACTTGAAGTGTTGGAAACAACTCGGAAACATAGGTACAATACCATGGAACATGCATGAAAGAGTGTGAAATGAAAGGGGGAGGTTGGAGTCCTTGGCGCTCTGCAAGGAACGGAGCGCCAGCCCCCAAAGTTCAAAGGGGACCTGCTGGCTCTCTGCTAGGCGTGCCGCCCCAAGGGGGAAACTTCAAAACCCCTTTTGGGGCGCGCTGGCAGGCGCGACGCGCCACCCTCTTCCCCAGAAAACTCGACTTTTCTCCTTCTTTTCTTCAACTCTAAACCTTCCAAACTTCCAAGGTTCCAACACCAAACACTTAGAACCATAAGCCCCTCAACATACAATGGATTACAACTCAAAACACAACCGGAAACAAGTCCCAAATCAACAAGAACTTCAACAACACAATCAACAACATAACCAACAACTCCAAACAATACAACCAACAACTTCAAACAACATGTCTAATCTTTTCTCAATAATAAAATGAGTTTGGTGTGTGGGGGAAAGGATCAACCCACACTATGAACTCACATACCTAGTAGGGATCACCCCCGACGATATACACGACGGAACTTGTTTGATCTCCTCTTCTTCTCTTCTTCTCTTCTTCTCTTCTTCTCTTCTTCTCTTCTTCCTCTCTTCTTCCCTCAAAACCCTCACTCTCACTCCTTTAAAATGGGACAAAAATGATCCAAAATAAGCCTAACACAACAATATAACCCCAAAGGAAATGGCTAGGGAATAGACCAAAATGCCCTTAAAAATTTCCGGACGGATTCCCCGCCAACTGCCCAACTTTCAAAGGGCATAACTCACTCATACGAACTCAGAATTGAGCAAACTCAGTGGCGTTGGAAAGATCATTCCACGAGCTTCGCAACCATAACTGGAAATACTCCTAAATCTTCCTGAGCTATAAGTTATGACTGCTCAAAATTGGCCAAAAACTCACTGATTTCCACACTTATCCAAATTTTCCAGATTTTCAAATTCTTTCCAAAAAATGAAAAATTTCAAATTCTAAGCCTCTTCTTAGTTATTCAATTTGCCGCATGTTACAAGTAGCTAGTGATCCCCACAAAACTCATAACTTCCATCACAGAGCTAGGACGAACTCAATTCTTAATCGCCTCAATCTTTTGGGGATCTACCATTACCTCTTTTATTGAAACTACATGCCCCAAAAAGGCAACTGAAGTTAACCAAAATTCACACTTAGAAAATTTTGAATACAACTTTTGTTTCCCAAGAACACCCAGTACAATACGAAGATGGTCGACATGCTCTTCCTCACTTTTCGAATACACCAAAATATCATCAATAAAGACTATAACAAACGAATCTATAAATGGTTTGAACACACCATTCATCAAACTCATAAAAGTTGGGCACATCCTCAGGACTAATCTTTAACTGATAGAAACCAGACCTTAGATCAATCTTAGAGAAAACTGATGCACCTTGCAATTGGTCAGAAAGATCATATATTTGAGGCAATGGGTACTTGTTCCGAATGGTGACCCTATTCAATTGCCGGTAATCTATACACATCCTCATACTACCATCATTTTTCTTAACAAATAATACAGGAGCACTCCACGGGGATGCACTAGGACGAATAAATCATTTATCAAGAAGTTCTTGGATTTGAGCCTTAAGCTCTCTTAATTCTACCGGAGCCATGCGATATGGAAGAATATAAATGGGGCGAGTACCAGGTTCCAAATCAATGCAGAAATCTATGTCTCTATTCGGAGGCATACTAGGCAAATCAGTAGGAAACACTTCTCTAAATTTTGACACCACTGGGATGGACTCAATAGATGGAGACTCAACCTCAACATCCAGAATATAAGCCAAATAAAACAAACAATCCTGCCCTACCAGTTTTCTAGTCTGAATGGAGGATATGATCTTAGCTTGCTTAGGCTTGTACACCCCTTCCCACTCTAACTTTTCCCTTCCCGGAATTTCTAGAGTCACAAACTTAGTATTACAATTAAGCACATCATAATATGAGGGCAACCAAGTCATGCCTAAGATTATATCAAAGTCAGTCATATCCAAAATCACCAAATCAACCCAAGTCTGGAAACCTATAAAAAACAAGACAAGCACGATAGACATGGGTGACTATGACAGACTCTCCAACTGGGGTAGAAACATGGATGGGGGCATCAAGTATATCACAAATCATAGCAAACTATGAGGCAAATCACACGGACACATAAGAATAAGTAGAACCCGAATCAAATAACACATTAGACATCCGGTCACAGACAAGAACAGTACTTGTGATCACTGCGTCAGACGCCTCCACCTCGGTCTTGCCCAGAAAGGCATAACACTAAGCCCTGTCATCTTGACGGGCAACTTCCCTGCTTGGCTACACTGCACCTCTGCCTGCGTTACCATTTCCCCTACCTCCATGGCCTCGCTGATTTCCTCCTCGCCCACCTTGTGGACGCCCTTGACCATTACAACCATTACATGTGGGTACCATTGCTCTAGACTGCTGCTGTGCAGAATCCAACATGCGCGGGTGGGGACAATCTCTCTTCATATGTCCAGGTTCTACACAGTTGTAACAAGTACGATCAAAAGATGAGCTGTTGCCCGCCGAAGGTGCAGCTCCATGACTATCCTGAATCAAATTCTAAGGTGGAGTTCCCGAGTAATTACCTGTAGAAGCGGGTGATGTGAGGCCAACAATACATATTTTTAATCATTATTTGCCTCACATTTATCATTTATATCTGCCATTTTTGAGCATGTATTTTATGGATTGTGCTAAATAATGTATTTTATTTGTAGGAGTAAATTGGTGTAAAGTTGAAGAAGTTTGAAACTAAAACAAATTAAATATGGAAGGTTGAAGAAGAAAATCAAGCAGACAGCTTAATGGATTAAATTTAATATAATAATATAAGAAATATATAAGAAGTGTGTGCAATTACGAAATGCAAAGGAATTTAAGGCTGCCACGTTGCAGAATCTGAAGGCAGTGGCCAGTTAAGAGGCGGTGGAAGTTGAGGCAGTTTTACGCACGGGAGGAATTCCAATTCCTTTTGGTTTCGGTTTTGGGTTCCTTATTTGATTTGGACTCAATTATTTTATTTATGGTTTTTTACATCTATAAATAGTTCATAGAAATAATTATTGAGGGAGATCAACCAATATAGAGTAAGGAGGAGGCACTTTTGAAGAGAAAGTTGTCAATACTTTTTAGAGTTCTTTTCTTCTTCCTGTTTTCTTAGACATTAGTAGCTAAAGCTCTTGTTCTGGGGCTGTAGCTACGGATTCAATGTTGATTATTTAAAGTTTTTGAATTAATTCTTGGTTATCCTTATAAGTTACTTCGATATTCTTGTTTTAGTATTTTGTGCTTGATCACCATGAGATAAATATATTGTCTAATCTTAAAATCGAGATAGGAGGGATTAGATAGACCAGAGAATATAGATAGCTCGATCTACCCATTTGATTGAGGTGATTTGTGTTTAGGAGTGACGCCCGGACGAACAACTTGTTTGGTTACGAAATAGGATGAAATATAAATGTTCGCCAGTTAGTCTATTTATCCCCGCTCAACGATGTAGTTAGATAGCTAACTGGAGTAGGTGACTAGAGGTGTGTAACCCGACTCATACAATTAACCCTATAAACCAGTAACTTAACAACTAAAATTAGTTCTAAGACAAAAATATGATACATGAAATCCAATACATGCTGCAGCCTTGAGATTTTCCAACTATTGTAAGTAATTTTATTATTTTTTTCTTGCATTCTTCTGTTTTGGCTCTCTTAAATAAATAATTAGATCAATATAATTTAGTAAAAATAGTTAATTGACATGTCCTTTGGGTTTGATAATCTGGTTCTTTTAAGAGCCACTATATTACTTGCGCGACCGTGTACACTTGCGTATGCAATTGGGAGCAACAAGTTTGTGGCGCTGCTGCCGGGGACTCAAAAATTAAATATTCTTCTAAGTTATACTTTTTTTATTTTTTTATTTATATGTTTATTTATTTTGATACATATTTTTTTTCTACTAATTAATACTTTTCTTGAGATGAACGGGAATGAGGATTATTCACAAGTGGTAAGACTTTGTCCTTATTGCAAAGGAGCTCACTTTTGGCAACAATGTAATTATATTTCCGAGGGAGAATTGTGTGCACCATCTCTATCCAATGAATTTTGTAGGGGGGTGTGGGTCGGTGTTGCTACCCTACTCCAAAACCCTCTCATGAAGATGCTAATAATCTTTGTTCCTTTGATAGTATGGAATCTTGCAGGAAATTAATCGAGGAATATGAAGAGCGTCGTAGGAGAATCATATATGTGATGTCACGCCTTATAGATAGAAAAATGGAGCACTTTCAAGATGTTAATATGTTTTTCTTGCATATTTAGAACTTAAGCAATGAATTGAATGAAAAGGTTGTTGCGTTTAACGCTCAACAATCCAATTATGAGTCGTGTGATACTGAAAAGGCACTCAAAAGTCAAATTGAGGATCTAAAACAGGAGGAGATGCAATGCAATCAGACTTTTCATGAAGATGCCACATTTGGGAAAGAGTATAAAATTGAGCATGTTGCAATTGGTGTAAGTTTGGAAGAGGGACGTATTGGACCTCATTCAAATCACTTTTCAACATTATGTTTAGATGTTGATGTATCATTCGAGTCATCTGAACTAATGGAGAACTGTATAGATGGGGAACAAGGCCCCTACATCCTAAGGTTTTCTAGTCCACGTAGACAAACGAATAATTCTCACATAAGGGCCAAGCAGTGCAAGATGCGACATATATTACTTGGTTCTTTTATCTTTATACTACCACCCCTTGAAAGGAGCAGAAAAATATATGCAAAGTTAGGGGCACAATTCATAAGTTCAGAGTGAAAAGAAAAGTGGTGAACTTACTTATGTCGTGCCGTGACGTTAAATTAGGCGCTTATTGGGAGGCAACCCAATTTATAGTGTAACTTCTTATTTTATTTTATTTTTAGTGTCATTTTTTTTGTGTGATTTTTACAGATTTTGGAGAAGTCTGAGTATCCGAAATTTGGAGCTAAGGAGCACGTTTGAGCTTAAGTGTGGGTGCGTACGACCCTTGATGAAAATAAAGAGAACATGCTACTAGCTAGGCCTAAAGGCCTCAGGAAGTTTTTCTAACCCTTGTTTTAAAATTTTATTTGATGCTTTGGGGACATAGTATCTTTTTTAAGTGTGGGGTGGAGGAATAAATTCCTAGTTTTTATTGTTTTATTGAGTCTTTTATTTTTTTAGGATGGGTTCCTTGGCTTTTGTTTTCGGTTCTTTTCCTGAGGATAGTCCTTTGAACCGAGTGTCTTTTATTTTTTTAGGAATAATTTTTTATTTTTTATTTTTTTTTGAGAGAAAAGAAAAGACCTTTTGAGTAGTGTGATACTTGCTATTTAGGTCTAATTTTTTAATAGTACTTTCTTGTGAATGCTTGATAAAAAAAAATGCAAACTCTTTGACACCTAAGCTCATGGTTGTGACTTTGTAAATAGCTTATTTTATTTTGTAGTTTGTTATGATCCTATCTCTCTTTGAAGTGGAATTGATCCATCTTGATTGATACTTGTGCCATGTGTGGTGAGAATTTGTTTACTCCATATTTTGCATCTTAGTCTAGAACTTGCCCTGCATGTTATTGAAGCGAAATAAAAAAGTGTTGCTTGTTTAGGAGATGATAATAGACTTTCTTTGATTTGTCTTATAAATTTTAGCATTTTCAGATATATATCACTAGTAGCCCCTTTGAGCCTGTAGCTTTTTATTGCTAACCATATTTTTGCCCTTGACTATTTTGTTGAATCCCTAGTTTTTGCGTCTTGCTTCCTTGAGCATTATAGCATAGACTTATTCTAATTATCAATTCTGAGAAAAAGGGATGGTTGAGTGAAAAGGTAATCAATGATAGCTACAAAGTGCTTAAAAGCCCTCTTTGAAAGAATGTGATCTAAAAAAAAAAGTTACCTTGATGATGGCCCTCCCTGGTCCTTCCAAGGACATCGTGCACCATAATGCATGTAAAATACGTAAGTTGAGGGTTGCTATTATCAAGGAAAACTTAAAAAAAATGATTGAAACATTTTTGAGATGATGAGATTTACTTGTGAAATAATTGTTGAATAGAGGGCTGAAAATAAAGAAGAAGATAAATGGTGATGAAATCTTAAAGTGCAAAGTGCTTAAGGAAGTGTAAGTCACTATTATATAGTTTTCCTACCCATCCCCTAGCCTACATTACAACCCGTTAAAGTCCTATTTGATTCTATTCAAGCATGCTTAATTAGTGGAGATGTACATAATGGAAAAGCCTATGGTTCTCTGTGCATACATGTGAATTTTCTTTCTGAGTGTGAGTTGTTCTTTGATGCTAAGTCCTTAATTTATATTTGATCTTTTGAATTGAGTGTGTGTACTATTTTTTCTTGTGAAGGCACTTGTTTTAATGATGGATAGGTGATTTTATTAATTTTATTTGATGAAAATAAGGGAGTAAGCTTAAATTTGATGAGTTCAAAGTCTTTCCTTGAAGTTAGGAGATTAGAGGTTTGTTGTTTATTTAGATGTCTTGCATAATGATTGAGAAGAGTACTTGATGTTTTGAAATTGTTATATGGCCTAATTGTTTGTATTAACCAAAGTGATGACATTCCTAGTATGATGTATTTGAGATGAGTTTTAATGTTTGCTCGAGGATGAGCAAAAGTTTAAGTATGAGGTGTTGATGTGAAGCCAAAAATACATATTTTTAATCATTATTTGCCTCACATTTAATATTTATATCTACCATTTTTGAGTATATATTTTATGAATTGTGCTAAATAATGTATTTTATTTGTAGGAGTAAATTGGTGTAAAATTGAAGAAGTTTGAAGCTAAACCGAATTAAATATGAAAGGTTGAAAAAGGAAATCAAGCAGGCAGCTTAATGAATTAAATTTAATATAATAATATATATAAAATATATAAAAAGTGCGTGCAATTACGAAGTGCAAAGGAATTCAAGGCTGCCACGTAGCAGAATCTGAAGGCAGTGGCCAGTTGAGAGGCCGTGGAAGTTGAGGCAGTTTTACGCACGGGAGGAATTCCAATTCCTTTTGGTTTCGATTTTGGGTTCCTAATTTGATTTGGATTCAATTATTTTATTTATGATTTTCTACATCTATAAATAGTCCATAAAAATAATTATTGAGGGAGATCAACCAATATAATGTAAGGAGGAGGCACTTTTGAAGAGAAAGTCGTCAATACTTTTTAGGATTCTTTTCTTCTTCTTGTTTTCTTAGACATTAGTAGCTAAAGCTCTTGTTCTGGGGCTGTAGCTACGGATTCAATGTTGATTATTTAAAGTTTTAGAATTAATTCTTGGTTGTCATTATAAGTTACTTCTATATTCTTGTTTTAGTATTTTGTGCTTGATCACCATGAGATAAATATATTGTCTAATCTTAAAATCGAGAGAGAAGAGATTAGATAGACCAGAGAATATAGAGAGCTCGATTGACCCATTTGATTGAGGTGATTTGTGTTTAGGAGTGATGCCCGAACAAACAACATGCTTGGTTACGAAATAGGATGAAATATAAATGCTCGCCAGTTAGTCTATTTATCCCCACTCAACGATGTAATTAGATAGCTAACTGGAGTAGACGACTAGAGGTGTGTAACCCGACTCATACAATTAACCCTATAAATCAGTAACTTGACAACTAAAATTAGTTCTAAGACAAAAATATGATACATGAAATTCAATACATGCTGCAGCCCTGTGATTTTCCAACTATTGTAAGTAATTTTATTATTTTGTTCTTTCATTCTTCTCTTTTGGCTCTCTTAAATAAATAATTAAATCAATATAATTTAGTAAAAATAGTTAATTGACAAGTCCTTTGGGTTCGATAATCTAGTTCTTTTAAGAGCCACTATATTACTTGCGCGACCGCGTACACTTGCGTGTGCAATTAGGAGCAATATGATCTTAGCTTGCTTAGGCTTGTACACCCCTTCCCACTCTAACGTTTCCCTTCCCGGAATTTATAGAGTCACACACTTAGTAGTACAATTAAGCACATCATAATAGGGGGACAACCAAGTCAAGCCTAAGATTATATCAAAGTCAATCATATCCAAAATCACCAAATCAACCCAAGTCTGGAAACCCATAAAAAAAACAGGACAAGCACGATAGACATGGGTGACTATGACAGACTCTCCAACTGGGGTAGAAACATGGATGGGGGCATCAAGTATATCACATAGCAAATTATGAGGCAAATCACATGGACACATAAGAATAAGTAGAACCCGGATCAAATAACACATTAGTCATCCGGTCACAGACAAGAACAGTACATGTGATCACTGCATCAGACGCCTCCACCTCGGTCTTGCCCGGAAAGGCATAACATTGAGCCCTGTCATCTTGACAGGCGACTTCCCTGCCTGGCTGCACTGCACCTCTATCTGCGTTACCATTTCCCCTACCACCACGGCCTCGCTGATTTTCTCCTCGCCCACCTTGTGGACGCCCTCGACCATTATAACCATTACCCGGGTACCACTACTCTAGACTTCTATTGTGCGGAATCCAACATGCGCGGGTGGGGACAATCTCTCTTCATATGATCAGGTTCTCCATAGTTGTACCAAGTACGATCAAAAGATAAGTTGCTGCCCGCCGAAGGTGTAGCTCCATGGCTATCCTGAATCAAATTCTGAGGTGGAGTTTTCGAGTAATTACCTGTAGAAGTGTGCATAGCAGACTGGATTGGTCGGGCTGCAAGAGTCGGCCTTCCCGAACCTCTGGAGTAATAACCCTAAAAGTTGCTTGAATTCTTGGCTTTCTTAGGCAATGTCTTAGCCTGACCGTCTTGCCTCACCCCCTCCACTTTCTTCGCAAAATCAGTTAGCTCGTTGGAGCTCTTTCCTGTGAACAAACAATACCTGTAAATCAGAGTTTAGTCCCTTAACAAATAGGTGGATCCTCTCTTCCTCAGTAGTCACCAATTGCATAGCATATCTAAACAAAGCGTGGAACTTGGCTTCATAAGAAGCAACTGACATGCCACCTTGCTCCAAAGCCATGAACTCATCCTTCTTACGATCTCTCAAAGTCCGAGGCACATACTTCTCCAAGAACAGAGCATGAAACTGGGTCCAAGTTAGTGGGGGTAAAACTGAAGATCTGCATTCCACATAAGCTCTCCACCATTGCTTAGCCTCACCTTGAAGATGAAAACTCACAAACTCAACTCCTTGTTGATGGACAATTACCAACTTATAAAACCTCTCATAGCAATCTAAGATGAACTCATATGCATCCTCACTCTCAGAACCATGGAACACAGGCGATTTCAATTTCAAGAACTTAGTTAACATCTCATGCTCATTACCAGTCATAACAGGACCCAACAAGGGACTGAAGAAAGCATCATTACCTATAGTTCCACCCGCCTTGGGGACAGTGATAGCAATAGGGGGATTGACAGAAGCTTGAGTTGCTTAACCAGAGGGAAGCACTCCACAACCAACCAATCATTTCAAGAATGACATGATCTGTTGAGCTAACACTGGGTCTAAGGGAGGAATACATGTAGTCTCGGCATGTACCTCTTCTTATTGTCCAACATTCTCCTCCTCCTCAACCTCTACATTCTCCTCTACCTCTTCATGGTGCATAAAAGGGGCCTCATTTTTGAGAGAATCTCCAACCGATGCTCTATCCCTAGTAGGCGCCACCCTTCCTCGGCCTCTACCCCTGCCTCGACCGCGACCTCTTGCATCAGATTCCTCAGCTTGAGCATTGATGGGAGCTACAGGTCTGACGTTGTTGAGCCTAGTGTTGACCATCTATGGACAGAAGAGAGAAGGAGGTTAGATACCAATTCGAATTGTCAGATACCAATTGGAATCAATTTATAGCACGAAAGGAGATAAGACAAAACAGAGAGATTTCCTAAAGTCCTATAACCTCTCGAAGAAAAGTACAGACGTCTCCGTAACGTTCGGCAAGACTCTACTAGATTCGTTTTGATACATCGAGATCAACGAACCTAGGCTATGATACCAACTTTGTCATGACCCAAACCGTCGTGACCACACTAACCCTCCGGTGGGAGAACCATTACTACAACCCAAACTAACAAACTCAACCAAAACTAAGGGGTTTAAAGTTACGGAAGCAGGTTTAAATGCTAAGGAAAAGAAATAGGGAGTTCCCATAAACTCCAAACAAAAGTCTAATCAAAACAAATGCGAAATAATACCTAGAACCTGAAAGTCAATGTACCAAAACATCTAAAGTTCAACAAGTCTAAGAATATGGGTACAACCCAATTAAACATAAGAAATCCTAATGCTCTAGTCTAAGTCCGAAATGAGGACATAAACGAAAGAGAACTCATGGCAGCCCGAAAGAACTGGCTCACCCTTGAATTCAAACAATCACTGATCTTCTAAGCGAGGTCTGTCAATAGCCGCTTGAAGATGCCCTGTACTGAACAAATAAAGAGCAAGTGCAGTATCGGTACACAAGCACAGTGTACTAGCAGGATCACGTCGTTATCCTACTAAATGCAACATACATAAGTCATTACAACATAATAATAACATGCACACACCGAACATATACAATATCAACATCATTTACGAACAACGTACAATTTCACAATTCTCAAGATATACAATTATGTCAAGTCAATGGTCCTCTAATGGAACCCACACCCAAACAGTTAGTGTATCGGTACGTGGTACCCGTTCCAAGTTAGCGTGTCAGATCGTGTCACCCATTCTAATATTTATGCCGGTACGTGGCAACCGATCCCAGTTAGTGTGTCGAAACGTGACACCCGCTCCATTCAGCAAACCACAATCACAATCAATGTACATTCTCACAATCATACAACAAGAGGTGATTCATGGCATGTAGTTATTCAATTATCATTATTTACGATTAGTGAAATCAACCATGCAACATTCGCATGCACACATGCATTATAATGAAACAAGAACAAACATATATCACACAACATGAAATCACAACCATCACCTACCTCAAACAAAGCTTGAATCCCCTAAGAAACTTGATCCTCCCCTTTCCGAATTCTTTCCGCTTGTTCTTGGTCTACAAACAATCAATTTAATGTTAGGATCAATAAACAAGACTTAATTACCCGGATTTTAATCAATAAGATCAACCCTAGGTTAAACCCTTGATCCTCATACCCAGATTAGGGCTTTTTCCACCATAATTTCCAGATCAGAACCCTCTCCCGTCGATAATTACCCACTAGTGTACATTCTACGGATCAAAAAATGGATTCATGGAGTTAAAACCTTACATTTAGCCTTAAGAATGGTGGAAAACGGTCAAGAACTTGCCTGGGGTCGTCTCCTAGCTCTCAAAGTCGAAAAGTACAGAATAAAACTATTTTGGGGTTTATTTCTGACTTAAATCGCGACTGTCCCGCCATAGCGGTCCTCATCCCGCTACAGCGGCCCCACCCAGGCGAGAACAATTCTGCCACAGCGGCTTGCACAGAAACAATGAGGAATTTTAAGAATTCCAAACCCCCATTTCACAACACACCTTCATCCCATGCCACTCAGAAAATACCCGTTCACGCTAAGATCAGTGCCGGGAGTTCTACTCGCCTGAATTAAATTTCATAAAGTCATACGGGTTCCTTAACGTCTTAGCTATCTAGTCATGTGATCAAAATCATAATTAGATCACCCAATTGTTATCGAATTTCCCTAGACCTAACTGAATCCGGTTTTGTCCAAATCTGGACTAGGTTGGGGAATTCCAAGTTACTACGAAAAAGCTTTTCGGTCCAAAAAATTTCCCCGTTGGCTTTTCTATAATGAAGGAAACAGGTCGTTACACCTTGCCACTTCAATGCCAAGAAAATATTTGAGCTTTCCAAGATCCTTGATATGAAATTTTGCATTTAAATGCACGTTCAGCTTGGATATGCAATCAGGATCATTTTCCGTGATGATGAGATCATCCATAGGAACCTTGGGGATGGGACAACGTAAACAAGGAATAGTTTGCTTTTGATTGCCGGTAACTAAGAGAAAGTAAAAAGTAGTGAATTTATTATACCAATTTTGAGATGCTAGCTTGACGAAGGCCATACAAAGATTTTTGTAATCGACAAACTCTTTTCTCCCCTTGTTTGGCATAACCTTGTGGAATCTTCATCTAAACTTCTTCATGCAAGTCTCCATGTAGAAAAGCATTGTTGACATCTAATTGATGAAGTTCCCGATTTCGAACCGTAACAACCACTAACAGACAACAAACAGTGACAAGTTTTGCAACAGGTGCAAATGTTTCATGAAAATCAACCCCTTCAATTTGAGTGTATCATTTCGCTTCCAAGCGCGCCTTGCAGCGTTCAATACTTCCATCATGTTTGTACTTGACTTTATAGACCCATTTTGAATCTATAGCCCATTTACCTGGAGGTAAAATTTATAAAGTCCAAGTATGGTTGGCTTCCAAAGCTGAAATTTCCTTTACCATAGCTTATTTCCAATGTGTGTACTTTACTGCTTGAGTAAAGGATTTTGGCTCATCAACGAATGAGATGGCCGCCAAAAATTTTTTGCTTCACATGGTCAATTTCAGATGAGACTATAATCTACAATTCCTGATACAAGGAGGAGTGTTGAGAATATGTCTCAGGATATTGCAGAAATAAAATAGTTAGCTACTTTTAGGGTTTTTTAATTATTAGGGTCCTATGTGACTTGAATTTAGGAGTTAGTTCTTTTATTTGTTATTTGAATTTTACTGATAAATTAGTAGCATATTTTTCTATTTTTAGTTAGAAATTATATCTATAAATGTAAGTCTTTGGATTATTAATAAAATAATTCCTTTTGACAATTCTGCAATATTTTTTTCTCTCAAAGTCTTTCTTTGTTATTTTCTTAATTTCTTTATTAAAAACCCAACAAAATGAAAGCAAAAACAATTTTTCTATTGTTGGAAAAAAGCTAAAAGTTTCTGCTTCTTAAAAAAAGCAGAAGCAGAAATAGAAAATTATTTATTTCAAGACCAAAATACCTCTGACGTTTATTCATATTTACCAAAATATCCCTTATACTTATTTATTTTTGTTGTGTATGTATGTAGTGATTTAATTTGTGGAATAATTTTTAAATTTATTTTACTTGATATTTTTATATATTTAAATCATCATGTTAATATTATATTATTATTTAATTTATTTTTTATCCAGCTGTGTGTAATATTGATTGAAATTTGAATATGTATATTTTAATGTAATAACAATAAAAATTTAATTAAATTTTTTATAATAGATATTTAAAATATTTATCTCAGTAAAATAATATGAATATTAAAGTGCATTGATTCTTGCCCCTCTTTGTTATTTGACTCTCAAAAGTAATTTTTAAAAATAAATAGCCAAACACCATTTGTTTATCAAAAGTATTTTTCAAATGAATTAGCCAAACACAAATAATTATTTTGTTGAAAAAACTTTTCTGAAAAGCTATTTTTAAAAAGTACTTCTAAAAACAAGTAGTTTCTACTACTTTTTTAAAAACCAGAATTTTTTAGTTTCTTCCCAACAATGAAAAAATTGTTTCTATTTCCATTTAAAAGTAGTTTAATAATTATCCAAATACCTTAATTTTCAAAAAAAAAAAAAAATTCCAATATAAATATTTTTGGCCTCTCAAGATAACCCACTAACTTTTGGCTAACATAAATAATCAAAGTTATTCGGAAATATATTTAAGGGACTAATTTCGATCTATCTCCCATTTGTCATTTTTCTAAGACAAATTTTGCTAAAAGGCCAAACCCTTGTATTGATTCGGTATTTCTAGTCAACTTGATGATAGATACAATAAATTATGAATAATTAACACCATTTATTTTACCTTCATATTTTTATTTATCCAGAAATATACAGTCACCACTTTTCTTTTCTTATCTTTTTTAACAAATTGGGGTAGGGGAAGGGGAGACAAGGTGGGGAATCGAACCTTCATCAATAAGTAGGGTTGAACATAAAATATCGAAAATTGAATTACCAAATCGAATTAAATTTTTTTGGTAATTTGGTATTTGGTAATTTGATATTCAGTATGGTATTCTGGAGTAAAATCTTAGAATTATGGTATTCAATTTGGGTTTGGTATGATACTAGTACCATTTGGTATTCGGTATTTCCCAAATACCGAACTATTTACTTAATGAAGGTCATAAGTATATCAATATGTCAAGTACTTATTAGTATAAGTTCAAAGAGAAAGTTAAAGAACAAACTTAAACAACCCAAATACATGTCTTTTAGTTGTATCAATTTGTTTTTTCTTGATGTCTTCTTACTTATTGATCTTCTATTATACCGTGCCTCCACATTAAAATATAGAAATAATTGAAGAAATAGTATTAACTTCGTAATATAATGGGCTACAACTTCAATACGGTATTGCTGAATACCATATCAAATCGAAGTTTAATTTACTGATTACCAAATTACCCAATTGAAATTTAAAAAATTGATATTTTGTATTTACTTTTAACTACCAATTACTGAATTACCAAACTCGAAATTTAAGAATCTCAAACTGAATACTGAACACCCACCCCTACCAATAAGATGAAAGTTCAAATAGCCAATCAACTAAGTTGCTAAGATTCACCATATACTAACCACTTACTTTCTACTTTTACCCAATTTTATTGGGAACTTCCAAAGTAATGCCAAGTTTCATTCCATTTTGAGAAAGTTGTAGACAAGTTGAATTCATATAATTGATGATTCCAAATTATAATTAGATGTATTTGACATGTACAAATGAAATAGCTGACCTAGTAGCCTCTACTTCACTTGTGTTTTAATTAGCTGATGTACATTTTCCAAATTGTTTTAGATATCCATGCAAACAATGTCAAATTTATACCATCATCAACACCTTTGGAATTGCCACATTTCCTTGCTATGTGGCATGGCTTTTGGATGTGTCACTTGAAACAAACATTACAAAAGGAAGTTCTATTCTTTTAGCTTTTGCTACTTAACTACTTACTTTCTTGATCTCTAGCAAAGTAGCTTGAAAAAACAAGAATGGCTCAAGAAAATGTGAAGTTTCTATTAGGGGTTTGGTTGCTTTTACTATACTTTTTCTCAAGTGTTTTTGGTGACAATAATACTCAAGATGGTAACTATGGTGATGGTTCAATATCAGCACCAACACAAAGTGCTTGTACAAATTGTACAATTTGTCCATATACTTGTCAATCTCCGCCACCACCAACACCACCTTCTAGTGGTGGATACCAAAGCTATGGCGTTCCACCACCTACCGGTTATGTAAATTGTCCGCCATCTCAGCCTGTTACTACGCCGTGCTGCCCACAGTATAATAACTATGGACCTCCACCACCACCTTATAACTACTATTCTGGTTCTTCAACTCTTTCGCCTTTTATCAAACTCTTTGCTTTTGAATGGTCTTGTGCTATTTTAGTCCTTTTTCTCCATTATGTTGTTTGTGTTTGAAGGTTGATCGAAGAGGAGGATCGATATTTCAAAGTTATACGATAGTAAAGATATTCCCCTCTTGTTGAGGAACATATCGTTTAGTAAATATCTAACGTCTCGTTGCAAAGACAATATTTCTTATTTTCAAGAACATTATATTTCTTTTTTGTGGCCAAGTTGTATTGAACTATATAAGGTTAAGTACTTTTTTGCTTGAAATGTATCCTTTCATTTGAGCTATGGTAATTTCATGTCTCAACTGTTCGTTTGTCTACGCAATTTAATGTTTCCTTTTAATGTAAGTTATATATATATATATAGATCAACAAATTGACAATCGTGCACTTGGCCAGATAATCGCGCCCTGAATGTTGCAGATCCTTGAAAGTTCTCAGAAAGCCAAATCAAAATAAGTTTGCCAAGATAATAAACTTGAAACGTCTCACATAGTAGAGGACTTAGACAAACATACATTCAATGGGCACACGCCGCTAATACTAGAATACATTTCAATGGACACTTTATCTCACACAAACAGAACAACTGTTTTACCAGTTACTAATAGTAGGATGTAGAAATGCCAAATTTAGTAGATCCAGACTCATGGAGACTGGAAGAGATTGTCAAAGGGGAATCATCGCGAGGCTTTCCTGATAGAATCTTGCATCGAGGGAATGCCCTGGATAATTTCCTTAACGAATAGTTAAAGTTTTTCCATAATGACACATACAGAGGAAAATATGAAACTGCAAAAATGGTCACAGGTAGGAATGCCATGGAAGATAAAGTAATTTTTGTCCACCTTTCCTTATAGTGAATCATCAAGATTATAGTCGATGCAAATGCTAACATCATCATGGACACAGAAAGAATCAAGAGGGTAACTCCTAGAATTAATTTCTGAGGAAGCGACCGCCTGAATTCATGCAACAGAAATGAAGAGGTGAGAATTGAGAGAAAAGTGATCATTGAGGTCAAAGCAAAGGTAATGGAAAGCACATCTCCGATAGTGAAAATCACAAAGAACGGTTGGGCCAAGAGGACGGGATAACCCGTGCTTTGATTTGGACCACCTGGAATAGTATAGGCTGCGGCAAAAGCCACTGTTGCAATGAGCACAGCAACTATTGTACAGTTCTCAGCTGTGCGTTTAAGCCAGTCTTTCGCTTCTGAACGTAGTGTAGCATTTGCTTTAGCGAATAACTCTTCTTCTGTCTTGCCTTCTTCATTAATAATTTCGAAAAAATCAGCTGAGCAGACGCTTTTCACACGCTGCAGGAACAGCAAAACTACTTAGTCATATATAGAAGTGTCTTAGTTTGACTAGGCATGAAGTTCAGAAAATAAGCATAGACTTTCTGAATCTTGTGGTCTTAAACTAAAGTTATGTCAAATGTACAACAATTCCTTCTAATTTGTGGTCTTAAATATGTCATGTGGAAAACTGAAATTAAAGTATTGCCGAAAAAGGAAAGGGGTTGTTTCTTTTTAAACGGAGGGAGTATTTAGTTTTACCTCAAACAAGAGCAAATTCTCTTGCAATAGCAAAGCAGGGCTTCTCATATCTGCAATTTCAGTGTCCTCTTTTACACCAACCATGTGAAGTATCGAATTTCCCTGATGAGTGATTTTTCTCTTGAGTCTCCTCATTGGCATTCCCATTTTCTCAACTATGTCGAAAATTTGCATCTGACGGTATTTGATCGCCACGTGCAAAACGTTACGACCTTCACTGTCAACATACTCCACAGCTTGGGGATATGTTTTCAATATCTCATCTACAATCTCAGTGCAACCTGATTTGGTTGCCAAAATCAAGGGTGACTCAGCAATTTTTGTAACAACTTGTCCTGCTGGTGCAACACCATCTTGTTCCTCTTTTTCTTCGCTTTTTGAAACATCTGACATTAGTCTATACTTGTGGGATCGAGGCTCGACCTGATTTAATGTAGATTCTGAACACTCCCAAGAAGTATCCTTTGCTATCAAGAACTTGGCAAGTTTCAGAACTGATTCATAACTCTGCTTATGCTTACGCATAGCCTCCACCAAAGGCACTCTATAACATTTTTCAGCATCTGAAGGAAAAAGAAAACAGAAAAAATTTGATGAGTGAAGTTGATTGGATTGCTTCTGGCAGACGTCAAATAGACAGAAGAAGTACAGTGTGCCTATGATCTAGAGATAGTTGGACCAGAATGAGCATGGTTTTATCATTTTGTTTAATTTTTTTTGCATATGTATAAATAGTTTTAGTTGAAAAGCAAGGGGTACATTTGAGCCTATAGAATCCGCCCTAGATCCACCTCTGCAGTCATGAATGTCTTGTTATTCCATAAGAAATTCGAATAATAGAAGGTGATGTTCCAACGTTCTTATATAGGGTATATGAGTTTTACCTGCGTACATCCCACCCTCCTCAGATCCCACTTGTGGGATTACAATGACTTGGTGGTGTGGAGACTTACCTTCCTTCTCGGTAGCCTTAGGTTCAGTCGAATGACCTGCAAACATCCAACACAATTTTTCAAGTAACAACACCTAAGTAATGAACAATGTTTTCACTAATATCAAGAAAAAGAAATGATATTTATGATTGACAGAAGGAGGAATGTTTATTTGGGCCTAGATCATTATATTCATTTATACAACTACTTGGTGGAGTTCAAGTATTCCAAAGTGTAGCATCTCGAGTATCTTACGAGTGTAAATGGATCTCTTGATATAACCATACTTCTCTCCACTTCCAAATGCTTGCTGGTTGCACGCAAGAAGTTGAAGAGCAGTCATTCCATCTGCATCTCGTTCATTTACCAAATATTCGTACTTTTTAGCAATCGACAGGGCCAAACCTGTAAGATGAAAAACAGAAAAAGAGGAAGAAAATAGAACACAATACAAAAGAACTCAGCATTTTACCACTAGCAAAGGAAACAATCATAAATTGTTGCTCTACAACTTATAATATTTTAAAACATACCAAAGTGTTCAGAGCGTACAGAAGCATGAAGAATTGTTGCTCCACCAAGTTTATAATAAAAAGCCTCGCGTTCATTAACATCAAAAAATTGATTCACTTGTTGATCAAGAAAATCAAACATGACTGTTTTCTCATAACGAACAGCACGAAATAGAGCAGTCTCTCCACTCTTATTGCGCATACCAAGTAAATCAGGTTCTCTATCCAATATTATCTTTGCAGCTGAATCAACTCTGTCAAAAGTAGCTATTTCATGAAGAATGGTATTCCCCATATCATTACGATGCTTTAGTCCATCTACAGGAAACTTAGGCAACCGCTTTTCCAACTCTTTAAGTAAACAGAGAACCAAATCTGTTTGTTTAGAGTAGGCAGCCACATGGAGGACTGTGTCATCGTGCACTGTTAATATATGCAATGGCCCTGATTCCAGTCCTCGACAGAGTCGTAAAACTTCATTGTTCTCTTGTTTCATCAGTGCATCGTAAAGCTTCTTATTCGTGTTATGCTTTCTTTCATCTTCAGTTAAGAATTCCATGAGAGAGTTATAGCTTAAAGAAGAGAAGATATATGTTTTAGTCTCAAATTTCATATAACATATAAAAAGATGCATATTGATTGTGACAGAATTGGCATCCCCAAAAGGTTTTGGGTGGGAAATCAGGTTCTACTTTTTTAAGACATTATAAGTGGAATATATTCAAGCAAATCAATTCATTGCTCAATAATTTAGCATCTAAATTACTGTACAATTCATACTAAATTATTATTGAAGTAGTATCAACATCAACATGTGAAGAACGACGGAGGTGATTGCAATGAGCACAAATTGCACTCGTGGGCCTAAACGACAAGCATCACAGCCATATTTTTCCTTCAAACGTCTACGCAAAGGAAAAAGCTTTTCTAAAAAGGAATAAGCACCAAAACTTGCAGATAAATAAGCAATTAGTCATAAAAATTGTGAAATACTAACAATTATGAAGGGATTGCATCAAACTTAAAACAATAAATTTCTATTAATTTCCACAAATTTGATCTTAGAGATGAAACCATGAGGCATCCTTCAAAGAAATTTAGTAGGCCTACGACACGTTTTGTAGATACAACTAAACTCATTGTTTCAACCATGACCAGAAGCGGAACCAGTCTTAGAGATATTGGCAGCTTTGTCTCAAAGCCAGTATTTATATTAAAGAAAATTATTTAATCCGTATAAATGAAACCCAATAAATAAATAAAAATTATTGTGATTCAGAACCCATAAACTATTTTGGCTTCACTGAGCCTACCCTACACATGATAATTATTGGAGTCCAGGTTTATAATCTACTTTGGGTGTGAGACATAGACATGTGTGAGTATATAACATTAACATCTCTTCTTACACACCAAAGGGCATCAATATTATTGTTCATATTGAGAGTGATATGATGTTTATTGTCTATTAGAATTTGAGTATGATCCATATAGTTCCAAAAGCATCATATCTTCTCATTCAAGTTGGAATGCCTAAAATCTTTTGTAACCATTTATCTTGGTCCTATTAATAAAGGGTTTTGGGTCTAACTCACACCCAAAAGCTAGCTCAAAGAGAGGAGGATTGCCCGTGCCTTATAAGGAGTCCACCCATCTCATTAACCACCAATGTGGGACTTTTGCCATTATTCCTATATAACTGATTTTTGCTTTCTCCTTGTCCGACTTATCGTTCTTATAGTCTCATTAGTGTTGGTTCTAGAATTGCAAAGAGCTCTCAATTTTTGCCTGTTGATGAGTTTTTTTTCACTGTTACTACTAATCATACTTGGCCTTAGAAGTGGCTTCCCAATTGAGATCAACAAAAAAGGTTGATTTCTTCATTTTTGATCTCTATAGGGACACTGTCTGAGTGAACTTCCCCCTTTCCAGAATCTTGATCTCTGGTTTGAATATTTTCCCTCAATAGTCTTGAAAGAACTACTTTCCCTCAATACTTCTATCTTTTTCTTTTTTTAGCTAGTTGGAGCAATTAAGGTATGTAAGGATATCCACTACGTGTGAAAACACCTTGTTCTTTCCCACAAATTATATTTCCGTGTTTTTTAATGTTTGCATGAATGATTTAGGGTTAGAACAAAACGCTCATGTCTTGAATTTTCTTGATTCTTTATAAAACTCCAAGACCCTCCATAAAAATTTTCAATTCTTATGATATTTCTCATCCCATGAGTCTTACAAGGCTTCCTACAAGAATTTTTGAATGATTATGAAAAAAAAAATTCTATCTTGAAAACTAATTAAGCTTAATCATATCTTGATGATCTTTTATAATTATGAACTATGCAATCATCTCAAATGTATTTTTTATGATACCACAACATATTTTTTTGACTATGAATTATGATATGATATATTCTTCTCATGAATGCAAGTTATGATACTTGAATTCTAATTTTTATGATATGATGGCATGAACTCAAGTTATGAATTATGATCCTTAAAATTTATGAACATGAGACATCAGGCTAATCGATGAACACATATGCTAAGGGAGTTAAATGGTTAACTGAGAGGGCATGAGTCTAAACAACGAATATCTGAAGCTATGTTTGTTGACGTAGGTTAAGGATTGTATCGTTAATTAGTTTGGGCGACGCTTTATTATGTCCCTGGTATATGAGCTAGTTAGGGATCCACATGATATGTATATGTATGTCTCGCACCCGAGAAGGTATAAAATGGCTTAGCTGATCGGACCAAAATCAGACTTCATATCTTCACATGGTGGTTTGTGTCAGTTATACTATTAAATTCTCATAATGAACTAAAATATGATAAAAGACTCAATACTAAGACAACATAAACGGTTTCAATCTCTTAGCCCTTCTGTGTTATGAATATGATTTTGTTGGTTGTTCTTGTTTTTCTTTGATACGTGTGTTCATGTTTCATTCTATCATTTAACATACAATACTATTTCACATCAGGGGCGGACCCACGTGGTATCCAGGGGGTTCACCCGAACCCCCTCGACAAAAAATTACACGGTATATATAAGGTAAATTTTTTGGATTTTTGTAGATATATATATTTTGAACCCCCTTAATAACAAAGAGAAATTGATGGCGCAGTGGCAAGTACTCCTGAAATTAAGATGTAAGTCACCAGTTCGAATCCTAGTGAAAGCATTTTATTTTTTTCTTATTCAGTTTCAGATTTTTTAGGTTTTTTAAAAAAAATTCAGTTATGTTTTTCAAGTTTTTTTAGTTTTTTTTTACTTTAAAAAATGTGCTAAAAGTTTGGTTTTAAACCCAAAAGAATTCAAGGTTTCCATTTCTAAAGGCTTATTTACACGTTTATACTTTTATTTTTCGAACCCCCTGAACAAAAATCCTGGGTCCGCCACTGTTTCACATATACTTACGTATCTTTGTAGGGGTGCTGCATCTTTTATTGGTGCAGATTCAGATGCGCAGACAATTAGGCAACACACTAGGTTCTATGTTCTCTGTTTTTGGTAAGCCCCTCTCGGTTCCTAGGGGCTTAGTCTACAGTTTTAGTATTTCATGGTAGTTTGCTAAAGGTATATATCCTTGTCTCCATAGACATTACTCAATCATATACTCATATTATTAGAGGTTTCATAGATAAATTAAATAATCAGTTATGTATTTTGATCTTGACCTTCGTATCGCTTTATGAAATTTAGATTCTCCTTTTATAAGACTTGTTTCTTAAATACGTTTAAACTATTTTTTCGTTTATGTTTAGATATATGTTCCTATTTTATGTCATGTTATGAGGTCACATATGTCCTTTAACATTCAATAGTTAGTTCAAATGTCTTTAATTTAACTTGATCCTTCAAATTACCTAATTTTAGTTAGTTGATTAATAAGTGGAAAAAGTGGAGAAAATCATGTTGGGAGCACCACCCCCGAATGGGTCCTGCAGAGAGCGATCTGGATTTAGTCGAAGCTCCAATGTGGGCTCCGGATACCGAGTGGGAAACCAAAAAAAAGTGGAAAAAGATCAAATATATATATATCCTTAAAATATGCAAATTTGAGCAGATATGCCCTTTGTTAATTAATATGAAAAAGAACTTTCGTCAAGCGAGGTTGCGTGCTTAAGGATAACACTTAGCTATGACAAAATTAAACATTCTACTCCATATAAATCGTCTTTTAGAACATTGATTAAACAATTTAGCAGTACAGATTAGGGGTGCTGATCGTGTGGATACAATTTTGCTTAATGATTTGGCCTATAGGATATCGGTTTTTAAATTTGCTAATCCACTAGCCAACCAATAAGATATCGGTTGATTTTATCGGACAGTTATTGGACGGTGTATCGGCTAATCTCTACTTCTTTTTCCATGAATGTTAAAAAAAGGACTTCTTTTCACTATTTTAAATGCAGTTAAATTATAAAATTCTTCTATATTGCAAAAAAATATAGATTAGTAGTAATATAATAGTTAATACAATAGAAAAGTATATAGGTTTTTCAGTTTTTGGCTTTACGATTTTAGGACTAACAATATATAATATATTATGACAAAATATTAAATGAGGCTAATATATCTAAGATAAAAGTGTAAGTATGGTAACTCTTAACGGTTAAAGGTTTATTCAATAAGGAAATTCAATAATCCTCCCCCACACCAACCGTTTATTTGATAAGTCAATACCAATAACCCAATAAGTCAATTTTGCTAGACTTATGAGTTAGGGTTCAATTTTAAACACCCCTAGTACAAATTCTTGTTATTGCCATACGCAACGATTGATTTACTTTAAACAAAAAAAATGGACTCTTTTGCCAAGCCAAATTTAGACTTATCGAAGAACTTCTTCATTTGTAACAAGAATAACAAATAGAGAAAATTAAACAAACAAAGAAATGGTAATTAAATTAAACTTGGTGGTCACATACTCACTTATTTAATCTTGTGAATTTGAACGTAAATTGGCTATGAAATCTCAATCTGATTCTCTTGAACAAAGAATAATATTTGATCAATTATACATTAGCGTAAAGCTCATATGTCGTAAATTTAGACGAATTCAATAACTTTTATTATATAGAATTCAAAAAATAAGTATACATAATTAAATACGAAACCAATTACTAATTTAGACAAGCTATGACTTTGATGACAAATTCAGAATTTTTAAATAATGTTTACGTCTCTATTAGTTTTGGCTGTAGTACAAATAAGTTCTCTTAGTAGAAAATGCAGAAGTCATAAGCACTTTGGAGAAACCATTGTATTTGTTCTCTTTTTTTGCTAAGCAAATCTCTGCTATTTTATTGAACATTTCATGCTTCTTTATAAAAGGTTGAGCTGCGTATTCCTCAATAGCCATCCACTGCAAATATTACAAAAGAATAAAATTATTCAATAATTAAGAAATCTTTTTTGGCATTAATAAAACTTAAATTATAGTTTATTAATAATCAAACTAATTAAAATCCAATCATAATTAATTTTACCTACTAAATGTCCCTACTAAAAATATCAAACTAATGAAAATTTGCTATCACTAAATTTTACTTATAAAGTCATATAACTAAATTTTGCCTCAATAAAGTCACTAAACTTTATGTGTGGTGTACGTAGTAGAGCCACGACTGTTAATCACTATATTATAAGATACTATCCACTATCATCATTACTAGCCAATATCATTCCAAATTGACACACATAATCACCATCGTTAGTCATTACCATCACAAATTTCCACATAAGTTTTTTCAGATATTTCATTGATAAAATATTAGATCAACTTAGTATTTTATTTGAATATTATATTTATTATTTTTTAACTAAAGACAATTTTACATTCAGATGTTGAGAAAACAAATAGCGCTAACTATTTGGTATTCAGTTCTTAATGCAATATACATTTTAATATATTTATATGTATATTCATATTCAGACTTCTAAATCGTAATATACATCTTAATAATCAAATATTCATTCAAATTCAAACGTATCAATCTTATAAAAAGAAATAAGGCCTACATACACACCTGCGCTCCCTCAATTTCAGAATCTTGCTTCTGGATGTTATAAGAGAGTGGTTTTAGCATGCAAACAAAGAATAAATCCGATTTCCCAAAGAATGATTTATGACTTTGCCTGTAATAATACAAATAATAAATTTTAGTCATGTAAATAATTATTTAAATAAAGAAAATGAAATAATTATGAAATCACAATATCCTTAATTAAAAAATGTTCATATATTAAAGAATTAAAAGGCACATGAGATTAATTAATTACCTGAATGCAAGTAGCTCTACAAATTCTGCTTTGATCTGATGAAATTCATAATAAAACCAAAAATTAGTACTAATTAAATAAAAGATGAAATTATAAGTAATTGTTAGAAACTTAATTAATTAATTGTATTGAACTTACTCCAGCTTCTTCATGTACTTCTCTTATAGCAGCATCACATATATCCTCCCCCTGTTGTTTGGAAATAATTAATTAAGTTTATTTCATTATTAGAATTAATTTGTTGCAATGTAAATATTACCGTCCTCCATCTCAATTTATATGATGTTGTTTGACTTGACAAAGAGTTAAAAAAAAATAAAAAAAATTGTGGTCTAAAATAAGTTACAAATATTTGTGTGACTATAAATCATTTTATTAAGAGATCATTTGGTAGCTGGTTAGAGTAGTTATGTATGTATTAGTAATAAATGAATTAGTGATGAGGAAATTTGTATATTACTTTATGCATGAATTAGTTATTCACGTATTAGTTATTTCATCTTATATCTTGCATAAAATTGTACATAGATTCTCACATAACTTATATATGTATTAGTTATTCAGGTTTCTAAATTGCAAATCAAATACTATAGTAATAATTTTATATATAGTCCTAACCAACTATGTACTAAACATGGTATTACTTATGCATGATCAAATACATGTATTACTCCTAATAATATAAAAGTAAGTCATATAAATTACGACAAAGATAGATAGAGAGTAAAGGTTCGAAATAGTGGTGATGATAATTCATAATTATACCTCATCAACAACCCCAGTAGGCAGTTTCCACACCCCTGCGCCTTTGAATATCCCATTTTTTTCTTGGACTACTAATACCTGTGCAAATATTATTAACATATGTCATGTTAATAAAATATGGTTTGAAAGTAGTACTATGTCCCATATATCAATTTATGTAACGATGTTTAATTAACTGGGTCATAATGGTATTTGACTTTGACATGTACATATGTAATTTTGTGATTTTAAATATGTCGAGATGTATACCTCTCCATTATCATTAATAACAAGAGCCCCAATACCAACTCTGTGAGAAGCATTTGCAGGAATAGTATGAGGAGTTTTGGGAATCCAATACACCAACATCAAGTATGTTGCCTCTGCATGATGATACCAAAATCCTTCCTGCACACCAATAAAATATATACAAATTAAGTTATCAATTTTTAATATTTTTTTGTCTCGATTTATGTAATTTTTTTTTAAAAAAAATTAGAGTTAATTTAACATATTTTAAAACTAATTAAGATTAGATCAACTCAAAAAGTCATAAATATATTGAATTTTGAAAAAGTAAAAAGTATCACATAAATTAATACGAGACAAGACCAGAGATAGTAGTATATTGGTGTTGTGAGTTAATAAATTAAATTTTGTTTATTAGGTTGGCATTCACGTACCTTGACTGCATCGTTAACTAGGTGGGCATATTCTATATGCAATTTAATCCAAACACCCTTCTTTCCCTGAAACAAAAAATTACATATACTCTCACTTTAACTTTACCAAAGGTATATCTATAATTTTAAACATGTTATAACTATAGAAAACGTAAAATCGAAGGTTTAATATGAATCAATAACTTTTACTTTTTTTAATAATTATTATTTTTGGCCGTGTGATAGGTTTAACATCACAACATTAGAGGGTATTTTTCGTATATTTTACATAACTTTAATTTTGACCCACAAGATTGGAAAATTTTACATACTCTTTTTAAACTTTGTATCAAGTTAAACTAGATCAATCTTTTTAGAACAGAGGAATACCTGATTCGTCCATTGTGAAATGGATGCCCTAAGCATAGCAATGAATTTGATAGAATCCATTGACTCCTTGATATGTACATTCATGCCTCCATATGCATCTTCATCAGCCTCAAATACTTGTCTATTTTCCTCCATAACTCCTTCAAATATTGTTGAATTTCTTTCAACAACTTGCCTACGAATTTTATCAACAAATGGAGAACCTAACAAGCTTTATATATATAGAAAAATAATTATTATTATATTACCATCTGTTGACCACTATTATTTATCCTGTGAAAAATAAATCAAAAGCATTGGATATAAATATAATAGTAACAATTAGCCATCAAAATGAGAAGCCGTCTTACAAGTTGAACAACTAATTTTACCCAACTTTTATTTTCATTTATTTTTCAAAGGGTAAAAGTCAAAAACGACGTTAAGTTAGATAAAATTGAACAAAAATATATATGTCATTAATAGTTTTATTTATTACTTAATAAATATATTGTTATTATTTTCTTGCTAAACATATTTTTTACATCCTGTTAATGCTTTAAACTTGAATAGTACAATACCTAAAAAGTATTCCAAAAGAGAATTGAGGAAACTCATATGACAGTTTTGACTTTTGAGACGTAAGCTAACACGTTTTTCGATGAAAGATAAATTTTATATATATATATATATATATATATTCTCTTATATCTTATATCTTCTTATCTTCTTATATCTTCTTTCTTATATATAAGCCAACAACACTAGGGACTATCACAGCATAAAAGAATTGTATCAAAAGCAATCTAAATGGTACATTATATTACTGAGTTTTTGGCTAAAAATATCCCTAAATTATACCTCTAACTTAAACTACATCCTTAAATTATTATTTTTAACAAAAAATATCCTCCAAGTATTTAAAACTTAACAATTTTCATCCCTCTATTAAAATTTGTCAAAAAATTAGCGAATTCCACACAAAAACACATGCAATTCGTATTATTCTCATAAAATCTATTATATTATTACCGATTGGAAAAAGCATAAAAAAAATAAAAATAAAAATTTGAGACTCATGTTTGCTGTTAAAAAAACAATGTTAGGACGGTGTGATTCTACGAGGGGACATGATTTGCTCTTCTCCTTTACCAACTGAATGGAGTTGGAGCTTAATTTCACACAATCTTCACCTTGCAAAGTCAAAATGTCGATAGAACAATAATTTTTTGGGACAAATTGATAATTGAGGTGATAAAGATTCAGCTAATTTTGATCTCTAGTACTCAAGTTTCATTTTTCATTATTAGAAGTAAAAGTCTCTAAACGACACCACTTTTTGCAGATTCAATGAAAACAAAACATTTCCATTGATAATTCTTTGATATCAAATCAAATGAAAAGTAAATAAAAATAAAATTGCTAATTAAAAGGAAGACAATGCAAAATGTTGTTACTAAAAAATATTATAATATTATTTTAGATGTATGTAGAATTAGAGCTGTCAAAATGGGTTTGGCCCGCTAGACCGGCCCAACCCAACCCTTGAATTAAATGGGGTTGGGCTCAATTTTTTCAGCCCATTTAAGAACGAGGCTTTTTAGCCCAGCCTCATTTGGCCCGCTGGCCTCGTAGGCCCAACCCGCAAGCCTCAGAGCTCAGCCCGCAGGCTGTGAATTTTAAAAATATTTATTATATATATTTTAAGTAGTGTTTTACTTATTAAGATTTGTCAATAAATATTTTTAAAATATCAATATAAAATCAAGACTATATTTTTTACATATCTTTTACATTTTAGGGTCATTAGCCCACTAAATTTTCTTATTAGCCCAAATTTACTACTCCATTATAACTATGAATCTTTGACCTCTTTTACTTTTGTTTTTATGCCTAATTTTTCACTTCTCCTTTATTGTCTTATTTATGAAAATAATGATCATGTAATGTTTTTTTGCTCGGATGAATCTTATGAATGTTGTATCTTGGCTATTATGTATTTGTTTTGTAAATATTCACTAAAGTATGTGTAATTCATGAATGAATTTATGTATGTATTGATGTCGTGTTCTCGGACATCAACGTTCGTATCCTTTCTAAGAGGAAAATGTTGTCTGTTTTTTGGTTGAAGGGCCAACCTGTCCCAACCCGTGGCCCGCTTAGGGTTGGGTTGGGCTGCTATTTTATCGGTCCTTTAATTAAAAGGGTCAACCCGTCCCAACCCATTTAACTCTCTAGCCCGTTAGGGTTGGGTTGGGTAGGGCCAGCCCATTTTGACAGCTCTATGTAGAATGAACAAAAATTGATTTATTGGGGTGATTTAGAGAGTTTAATTTGTTGAGAGTAGTGTGAACCATACATGATGTTATGAAGAACTTGTTAATTTTTGATAAATTTTGATCAAAAACTCTTATAGTACTACTTACTCCTTTCCATGAAAACACATGTCAGCACCACTACTAAGCATGTGTACTAATTGCACAAAAAGTAGCTCCAGCCCCCTCTGCTTCACAACTGTCAAAACCAAAGTTCAATTCCTCTCGGACCCTCAAAGACTTCATCGAGTCGCCGGAGGTTTCATCAGAGTGGTGAAAATCGGTGGACTCCGTCTTTCTCCAGAGAAAATCGGTGAAGACATTGCAAAGAAAACTGTAAAGAATAGGAAGGGTTTTCAGGTAATCGTGCAAAAATACTATAAATCATGATAATTGTGTAAAAATACTACAAATCATGATAATTGACAACTTAAAAATATTTTAAATGAGAATTGTAAACTATTAGCTTAACTACAGCTATTTAATTGACGGATATTCTTTTAAATAATTAATTTAGTTGATAAACCAGATCCATCATTTTTTTAATATCCTGTATCACTTGACTCATGTATTAAAATAAGTTAGTGGGATTTATCACTTTTAGTAAATAATTATTTTAGAAAAGAAAATAAAAGAAAGAAGAAATCAGTGCGCTCGTAAAATGCTTACCTATGTGTCCTTAATTAGTTATGAGCAATAAATTCTCATATATATATATATATATACCTTAATTTAATAAAGAAAAGTATTTATTACTAATAATTTATTTAATCCTAATACAAGCAGTCAAGCACTAATCGTTTTTTTTATCACAACAACCGATAGTTCCCTTCTATATATACCTTCATCTACTAAATTTACCCTAATCATTTAATTTTTTCCAAACCAAAAAACAGACATGATCCCAAAGGAAAACTTACAAACACATGATATTCTTCCATGTGATGATATTATGTTTTCCATCTTTATTTGTCTTTCAATTAAAAGTTTGTTGCGTTTTCAATCAATTTCTAAGTTATCGAAAGCTATGATATGTGATAGAAAATTCAAAAAGAAGTATTGTGATCGTTCCAAAGCAGTTAGCCGTTAGAAGCTGCTCCTACGACAAAAAAATAGTAATGATTTTGTATTTAGAGATCCGGAATTAATTACGATGGATGATCATAACCAATTTTTTCCTCCAAAACAATTCCAATACTTTGAAATCTCGTGCTCATATGATGGCTTGTTTCTTCTAAAGAACCCTAAGGCCTACAAAACTTATCTTTTGTTGAATCCATCCGCAAGATAATATCGAATTCTTGAATGTCCATATGTGAAATAGAAAGACGATCCTCCAAATGCTTGTGGTTTGTGCTATGATTCTAGGATCGATGAGGTTATATTAATCATTAAATCTTTTTATGTTGTTTACTCTTTATCTACACATTCTTGGACAATCAAAACAAGTCCCCCTCATCTAGTACAACCATATTACATTAGCAGATACTATGCTAAGAGGATTAGCACTCAAGATGGTACATTTTGGTCTATGAACAACATAATTGGTAAATGCGTGGATACAACTTCTACCATCGTGCACTTTGACATGACTTTAGATGAAGTTAAAAAAATTTCAGTACCAAATTTGGATTTCGTAGGCGAGGACGACGTATTTCGTTTGACTACTATAAAAGATTGTCTTAGTTTATATGGCGGGAAACGTAGGAATAGAGAAGTGCAAGTATGGATTATGGATCAAGATGGCTGGAAATGGTTATTGAACATTTGCAACTTGCCTACTAATTGCCATGTGTTTGTCTCACAAACGGAGCTCTTACATCTCACAAAAAATGCACTACTAGAAATTTGATCTATTGTCACAGTTCATGTACCGTTGTAATAGGTTTAACGCCACGGTTAATGCAACCGCTACAACAGATCGCGTAGCAATAGACCTGTTGCTACGGTTACATGCGACGGTTCACAAAACCGTAGTTGTAGATAGACCTATTGCCACGGTTTTCAATTTAATAAATTGCCAATGCTTAGTGTCGTATTGGTACGGTTATGAACCGTCGGAAAAGAGTTTTATGCATCAGTTCTTTTGAGGCTATGGCTACAATTTTTCTTTCTATTCAAAAACCATTTAATTCTATTGCGACGGTTGTTATAGGGTAATGCAACAATTTTAAACGATTATAAATGTTGCTCAATGGCTATTGCTACGGGTATTACAGAGTAATGCGATAGCTATTACATGGTAATGCAACGATTATTACAGGGTACTGCAACAATTCTTACTTTCTACAACAGTTATTAGTAAGCTATAATCATTAAAGCCAATAAATTCATGAGTACATGAAATATCAAGAGAAGTGATGTCCTTCGTCTAGGCAATATGGAACCTCTCAACAGCTCCCGTTCTTTTATAGGGTCCTATCGGGATAGGTAGGCCCAAGCCTTTTCCCTCCCCCCTCCCTCCATAAGACCCTCTTTCTCTTTCCCTCTCGGGAAAGAAGATAAGAAAGGATTCATTTTTTTCTTTCATGTGAACGGTCCTATCTTGTATCGAAAGGTTTTCAAGAGAACTTAACCTTTCGAAGTTTTAGATTAATCGAATCTCAAACCTCCACATCAATTCAACACCAAACACTGGCAGTATTAATAGTAGAATCCAAAAAATATTGACAAATTGAGTTATTAGCAGCTTCTACCATTTAAGGAACTTTATACAAATGAATGAAACAAAATCAGAAGCAAAACTAATTATAGAAAAAAGTATTCCAATATTCAGTGTACACCTTAACATTTTTTTAATTCTAATTACCTTCCTATGCTTGGCTACTAAGATACAATAATAGTAGACCAAAAACTTCAAATTGTGTATTAATTTTTTGGCCAAATGTGTAATGATTGTTGTATAAGCTGAACTTTTTGATATGATTCTCTTTAGAGTTTAGACTGTCAAAGAAATCGGGAAGTTGGCGATTGCACCAATACATACACACTGTTAATTAGAAGTGTTTCACCTATCCTATGCATGTTGCTCTCACAATCAAAAATTGCAACAGAATCATAAATAAATAGTGTAATCTGAATCTTCATCTACGTAGCTACCCAAGAAACTGATATTAACATCAAAAGGTAGAGGGAATAAATCCAATACAAGAAGTAAATTCAGTGAGATTCTCTTAGACTCTAGCATGAAAATTCTTCCAATTAATGCGTATATAGACAAATCTACAAAGAAGAAGAAGAAGAAGCTTCGAGAGAAACAGGTACCTTCACTAATTTGCATTACTGATGACACCATATATTAATAACAGTAATAATAATAGTTGGGCTAACTCTAGGACCACTGGACCTTCATCTATTAAGCAATAGACATGTTCTTTTATATACCTTTTATTTTCTCACAATCACATCAAAATACTCCAAAAGAACAGCTATAATCAATCATAAAATAAAAAGGGTCAATCAATTAGAATAAAATTATCACAAGATTATTACTTCTGATGCATCGATGAGACGATAACTAGAGCAGTAATTATTACTCCATGAAATTCATTTTCTTACTAGCCACAATATGTAATGCTTTTCAATATACATTAACTACAACCGAGTCAAGTCGGTCCTCTTTTAATTGAGTATGTATCTATAAGATAAAAAGTTAAAAAGGATTAAAATATAGAGTATAAATTATCACTTATTGGTTGTTTGAGTTTTCTAACAATTGTGACTTTTGTGTCAATAGTATGGAAGTTTTGTGATTTTTCGGTTAAAAAATATAGTTATGTGACTCTAGTGAAAAAAAGTCATAGTTATATGAGCATTTATGAAATTTACTCCTTTTCATTTTGCTACTAAAGATAAAAGGCTAAAAGTCTTAACTAGAGTTGGCCATTTGGCCATTTTCACAAATGCTAGATAGGTTGCCAATTTACAACTTAGATTTGGTGCCAACATTAGCCAGCAATAATATTGGTACAATACCACAATGTCATAAAACATACTTATTTTCTATATAACTTTCTGCATTATTATCACATTATACTATATATACCAAATAAAAATGGAGCCATGGAAAGACCTGAGTGGATAAGTAGTGATGGTGACAGGGGCATCATCAGGAATCGGGCGAGAGAACTGTCTCGACTTGGCAAAAAAGTTGGCCTAAGACTATATTTGTTGTTTCCAATATTCTACACTATCTAATCAGGTTGGATTGTCAACAAACAAATTGTAGGAATAATAACTCTCGACTCTTGCCCAACATATTTGTCACAGAAATGAGAAAATCATATCATTGCAACTTCAAGTTTTATTTTCTTTAAGTATTGAGGACACGATAGCATCAATCAACACTTTTTACTTAATCTACTTCAATAAAAATAAGGCACATCTCAGACCAATAATATGAAGAACAAAATATACCCTAATTAATACTTGAAGTTTCAAAAAAATTGCGGATGGGAAGACACCATCTCTTTGTTCTCTACTACAACAAAAAGAGCTCACAATTCTGTAATCTGTATTTCACTAGTATGATTTTGACTTACCGTCGAAACACCAATCCAAAGATTAAGAGTATTGAGAGCTTTTCCAGATTGTTGTGTTGCTACTCCTTCAGCTAAGTTATCAACTCGCCCACTGACTAGTAATGTTGCTGCATCATTTAGTATCTAAAATTTCATTTACACAGATACGTGACATGATTAGTAAAAGTTCAAATTCTATACATTGACAGTTATGAAATCAGCTTAACTTAAAAGTTTTCAATAACAAGTAATCTTTCATAGCAAATCTGATATGGTAACTTAAGGAAAATCATAATCATTTTTAATAAGTAATAAGTAACCGATTGTCCCATTCAAGTAAAACACTTGTAGTAATAACTTATACATTGTCCCATCCATCTCTGTTCAGCATCGATTAACAAAGTTGGCCCTTTGGACGTTGATTGTGGGGACAGTCTCGATTGCCAAAAGACTCGTGTATTTTTTTAAATGTAAAAATTCATTTTGGTCTCTTTGTGGGTGATTGTGAAAACAAACAAAATTTGGACAATCCTCTTTAGTGAATTTGTAACTTGAGTTTTTCAAATCTGATCAGTCCAGCATATTCAGTTTATTGTATAGAAAAAGATGACAAGTATCTTAGACTTTTGAGGGGAAAAAAATCAACTACAAATCGAAATTTCTCTCATAAAACTGAAATTCACCCTCTCAAAGACTTTTGCTTGAGAATTCTCAAATCTTCACCAAACATGAAATACAAACTATAACCCTAGATTATATGGCAAACATAGATTAGAAACAAAAAACATAGATTTAATACAAACCCATATATTATTCTTTACGATTTTTCAAAAATCATTCAATGGGGACTTAGAAATCATTAACTAGCAGAGAAAACATAAAATTTATTCACCTTTACATCCAAGAATTTGCTGTCGAAAGACCAGTGGAGCTTCAACTGAAGTAAAAGATATCAATGCCCAGGAAATTTGTTGTCGAAAGACCAACGAGCTTCACCAAAGAGATTCTTCACCAAGAACTTCGCTGTTGTTTTCTTCACCAAGAATTTCGCTGAGAATTTCTAGAACAGAACAACATCTGGGAAAAAGCGTGCTTTGGTTGAAAAAGGGTTTTATGGGAAAGGGCTTTTTTCTTTTAGATTTTTTTAATGAGATAAAAAAAAATTGGCGCTTTGCAAAATAGTGGAGGGAAATATATATTTTTGGGGAGGGAAATATATTTTAGGGATAAAAATCAGACCACAATATTTTTTCCTAAAATAATCGTTGCCATAGAGTCATCTATTGCAACGATTCTAAAATTTGTAGCCATAGAAACTCTATAGGGACGGTTATAGGGATGATGCCACGGTTCATTTTAAGAATTGTTCTATTAAATCCAAGGATATATTGCAACAGTTATAACCGTCGTAATAGGCATTCTATTGCTACGATTGTGTAACCGTTGCTACATAAGCGTTGCAGCAAGTCAAATTTCTAGTAGTGATGGTGAAGTTCTCCTTCTAGGGTGTATGAATTTGGTTAGCATGTATTATCCTAAACAACAATAATTTGTTACAGTATTGCAAGAGCGTTTTTCCTTAGCTTCAATATATTTGGATACTTTTTATTTTTTTAAACCTACTCTCAAGCGCAAGAGGAAGCAACCAATTATCCAGGAACACATCGCTTGATTATCTTATTTTTTTGCATGATTATCTTATTTTTTGCTTCTCATTTTATATTCAACACTCAAGGAATAGATGAGTTTCTCCATTTAAATACGAGTTTTGATTTATAGCATGATTCAAACTCATAATGTATGCCCAATCCACCCACACACATTACAGTCTTATTTATGTCCATTTTACTTGTTATAAATGCACATTGCCTAGAACATTACTATAATACTACCATATATCCATATATGTCAACAAAGTATACACCAAATGGAGAACCTAACAAGCTTTATATATATATAGAAAAATAATTATTATTATTACTATCTGTTGGCCACACTATTTAGCCTGTTGAAAAATAAATTAAAAGACTGTATGAACTTATTGGGTAGAACTATAATAGTAACAATTAGCCATCAAAATGGGAAGCGGACTTATTTTGACCCAACTTTTTTTTTGAGGGAACGGGTCAAAAACGATGTTAAGTTAGATAAAATTGAAAAAAAATATCATCCGGTTAAATTTTTTTAATTAATATTATACATAAATAAATTAAATATTAATATAATATTAACATGATGATTTGAATATAATTAAAAATATTAAGCAAAATAAATTTAAAAACTATTCCACAAATTAAACTACTATATAAAAGAAAATCACCAAAAAATATATATAAAGTCCTCCATATTTTCAATCCTACAAAAATATTGTTGTTACCTTTATTTCTAATTATGTAAAATAAAACGTAAAATAATAAATAAATAATAATATATAAACATAAAATAAAATAAAATAGAAAATTTATTATATAAAATAAAAAATAAAAAATATTTGTTTTGAATGAAACTTAACCAAACTTATGAGATATGTTAATTAATTAATAAGGGATATATAAGTAAATATGTATATATGGAAGAAATATTTTAGTCCTCAAAAAAATAATTTTCTACTTCTATTTTTGTTTTTTTTTAAGAAGCAAAAATTTTTAGCTTCTTCCCAACGGTAGAAAAACTGCTCCTGCTTCCATTTAAAAAGTAGTTTTAAGGATTTGCAAAACACTTAATTTTTCAAAAAAGTACCTTTTTCTCAAGAAAAAAAACACTTTTGGCCTCCCAACAACAGTGCCAAATAGTTTTAAATGTGCTAAAAACATCTTATTTTTAAAAGGACTTTTTAGAAAAGTGTTTTTGAAAAATAAATAAATTGTATTTGACTAATTCATTTGAACAGTGTTTTTGATAAGCAAATGATGTATGGCTAAATCTTTTTTAAGAAGTGCTTTCAAGAGTCAAATTATGAAAAAAGGTAAGTATCAATGTACTTTTAATATTAAGATTATTTTATAGAGATAAACTTTTTTAAAAATTCTTTTAAAATTATAATTTATATGTTTAAATTTTCAATCAATATTATACCTTTTTCGGGAGGTTGAAATTTTTAATTTCTATTTTTGTCTTCTTTTTTCTAATCTTGAAAAAATATTGTTGTTACCTTTTTCCAATTCTACAAAAAGTACATAAAACATATAAAATAATAATATATAAACGTAAATAAATTATAAAATTTATTATCTAAAAAAATTTTTAAAAAATTATTAAATGAAATTTAACCAAACTTATGAAATATGTTAATTAATTAATAAGAAATATATTGGTAAATATGTATATATGAAAAGGATATTTTAGTTTTGAGAAAAATATTTTTTTGTTTATGCTTCAGTTTATTTTAAAAAACAGAAATTTTTAGCTTCTTTCCAACCGCAGAAATACTGCTTTTGCTTTCACTTAAAAGCAATTTTACTGATTTGTAAAACACTTAATTTTTCAACAAAAATGTTTTTTTCTCAAAATAAGTTTTTTTGACCTCCAACGAGAATGTCAAACATGCTCTAAGTCTTATTTCAGTTCAATACATTAATTCATAATTATGTGTTTCGATTAGCCCTTTTAAATTAGGAATTCGTAAATTTTGAATGTCATATTAACTCAATTTCAAAGACGAATCTTAATAAATAAAATAATTTCTTTTCAATGTCTTCAATTGAAAAAAAAAAAAACTCTCATGCGTTACAATCCTTAATACTTTATCATGTACCACCTAATTTTATTTCCTCGCTACTTTTAAACAAGACATGATAGATACTATGTTGCCTACACTAATCTCTCTACGTAAACACTCTTTGAAGTCTTTATCTAAATGACAATTTACACAATAAAGCCAAAGAAGACATCGATGTATTGCGACCATTTGTTAGAACAATGGAATTTATTCACTTAAGGGGTACGGTAACAAAAACAGCTTTTAGCAGTAATAAATTATGCATATTAACAAAGAATACTAAAGTCTTTACCAGTATTAGTTAATTGTCATTGGATCCAATGTCGCAATAGGCTATAGGGACATTTCAAAGAGTGCTAATTGCCTCTAAGTATACATATTTAGCGGTAATTAAACTATTTTCGTTAATTAATTGCTGCTAAAGATCATTTTGATGTAGTGGAGGAAGATTTTAAGAAGAAACTCATGTGAGAAAGTAGGAATTTCTAAGTTACATTGTAAAGTTCACCTTCTTTGCAGCAACACTTTCTTAATGCCTACAAATTTCTCAAATACAAGTAATATTGGAGAGATCAATAAATAAACTTCATAAGACTAAGAATTTGTGACATGATCAACATAAACATGTCTCAATCATACAAAACCAAATATTAAATAAGTAATTTTGGATCAATTAGACTCTCGTTGAAAGTAATTATTTCAACTATGTTACCATGTTTAACCAATGAACTAGACCATAATCGAAATGGTCATTTGAATGTCCTTAATGACTACAGTCTTTTAATCACCATCTTCAAACATATAAATGGACTTAGCTATATAAAGATCGGACATTTTTTATGTTAAATAGTTGAGTCCAAGATTTCTTGACACCATAATGTTTCATTACCAACAACATAAAAGTACCCATGCAACGAATACTATGATGCCACATTGGATCTAGTAAAGGTATATACCTCATCTGAAATACTTAATGAAACCAGATAAGGGCTCATAACAGCCAATAACCCAATGAATTCAACCTATATACTTCATATAATTTTCTAGATAGGCATTCGATTGACCACCCTTCACTTCTTGTGCCTACACCATTATCCCCTAGAAGGATAGTGACAAAAAAATAGGTAGAGAGATTAAAAACATATAGAATGTCAAAGTCCAACCAACAACAATTAAACTCAGAACTCACATTATAATTTAGTAACATATTATAATATACTAATTTAAGAGTGAAGGGTTAAAATCACATTTCGTTGCCTTCACATATGATTTTAACCTCACAGGATTCAGGTACATTCAACAAACCAGATCAATTCAGAAATGACAGAATAAAATTTAATATAAGACCAAGAGTTTGTTACATAAAAATGTTTCAATCAAATACTAAAGAAGTGATTTTGGAGATATTAAACTCTCCATGAAAGTAATTACACGAAAGGTGTTACTATATCCAGAATAAGAATATGAATGAAACCAATCAAACCATAATTGAAGTGGTCCTTTGGATGTCCTTAATGACCTAGAATACCCTCCTTCGTCTAAAGTGTAGCAGTCAAATAGTACATCACCATCCGGAAACCTATAAATCGATTTGGCTGAATCAAGTTCGATAAAATTAATTTTAAATAATTGAATCCAAGATTCTTTGACGCCATAGTCTTTCATTGCCCACAACATAAAAGTAGTATCCACCCCACCAATCCTTCTCCAAGAAGAAGAAACACAAAGCATTCCTTCCAATATTGAAACGCTACATTGTTTGATGACAAGGTTGGGAGGCTGCCGATTTGAAATATTTAATGAAACTATAAGAAAACCGCAAGGAATCCAATGAAATGCTCCATGTACAAATACCATACAGGTACCAAAGCTATCCCGACAAGGGCAAAACAACATAGGTGTCTTCAAGGGCGGACCTAGGTGGACTCCAGGGGTTCACCCGAACCCCCTCGTCAAAAAATTACACTATATATATAACGTTAAATTCTGATTTTATGGGTATATATATATTAAAATGAACCCCCTGAAAATAAAGTATACGTTTGGCTCAGTGGATAAGTGGTTCAAGATATGTCCATGGGTTCAAATCCCTTGGGCAACAGTTTTCCCCTAATTTTTTTAATGCTTTGGAAAATGTAACTTTGCCCCTAATTTTTTTTAATGCTTTGGAAAATGTAACTTTTAAGCTTAGACCTTCTTCTTCTTTTTCATTATTTTTTCCTTTTATTCAATTTCTTCTTTTTAATTTGTTTTTGTTTAAATTTATTAGACACATTCTTTTCATTTTATATCTATTATTCATGTTGTTTCAACATAACTCTTTTTCATATACTAACTTGAAAAATTCTTTTAAATATGATGAATTATATTTAACTTGAAATTGAGATAAAAATATAATTTATTTTTTTTAAAAAAAGGTAGATTAGATGTAATTTAATGAAGAAACTTAAATATCTTAATATCCTTTTAAAAATATTAATTTATAGAATTCATGAAATTTATTTTATATTTTTAATTCTATTTTAGAGGGATGGAAACTAAACTTATTTGATTTATTCGTTATTTGTCTTTCTTACAAATTATGACTAACCTAGTAAATTGAACTATATGAACTAAAAAAATTGACGATGTTATGTATTTATCTTTTGAATATGCATTATAATATTAGTAACTCTATTCTTACACACTTTTAGATAATCTTAGATAATCTTGACGATTTTAATAGTAATGTGTGATTGAATGGATACTAATTTAAAAAATTTAAAAAGTGAAAACTAAAGAAAAACATTACAAAATAAAAGTATAAAAACACAAGAAGTTTTAAGAGTGCTCAATGGAGCATGATAAAAGTAGAAAGAAATGTTTAATATGGTTTAATAAAGTAAGTTAAATTTAGCTTGATAAGGTAAATATTTTTCTTCCCCATCTCGCTCCCTTTTTCATCATTTAATTTTCATGCGTTTTAGGAATTAACTTATGTAATACAGTTGATCCGCTAAAATTCTTATCAATGTATCTTTGTCCTCAATATCTTTGATTAGTTTAATCTTTACTTTTATGAACCAATAAAATATTTATAATTCTTGTACAAAGAGCATGCTGAGGGGCTACGAAGCTCACCACACACTTACGTTATTACCTGAACTTCTTCTTTATACTTTGAACTCCCTGAGCAAAAATCCTGGATTCGCCACTAGGTGTCTTGATATAGACTTTTCTCCAAGAAGCACTTTTTAGGGCAAGAATTCCACAGTGTGGGTCTACTGGGGTTAGTTTCATGTCATCGTGAATTGTAAGTACCACGTAGTCATTCGTAGTTTGATCGTATTCCAATGCGAAAATGGAATTGAATATTCCAAATTCCGGAGGGGGAAGTAGTATTGATTCTCTCGTAGAGGGGTTCCACAATAGAAGCTGACTAGCAACCCCGATAAGAACCAAGCCATCACAAGAACCAAAGAGTATGTGACTTTTTGGAGGGAGATCATCAAGTTTTTGTACATCATCAGGGGAGGATAAAGAAGTAGAATAGAAGTTATTTTTCCTATTGAGGTAGCAATGGTCAACAAGAAATTTAGTGGAATTGGCATGATGGCGTTGATGCTTCATCTTAAAGTAAGAATCCGATGTTATATCCCAAGATTTTGAAACACATTTGAATCGGAAAAGAGATCACACGGGTAACCAATTGAGGATCTCCATCATCAAGTCTTGTTGAGAAAAAATTGATCCCTAGACCAGAAATATATATATATATATATATATATAAGATAAGAAAAACAACAATTAAAATGAATCACAAGTAGTGAGTCACCTGAGAATGAGCAACAATATCCATCTGTGCAACGCTCTTCTCTGCTGTTTAATTTTTTTAAAAAAAATAAATTAGCCAGCATCATTCAATCCAACCAACTAATAGAGAGTATAATAAAATTAGAGGGATGGATACTTTGGCAAATATGAACTGATTTCTTCTGATTAAACTTTTTGCTATCGCTAATCCGAGTGGTATTTGCATTAGATTTCTTCATTTTTTTTTGTTGGTATTTGAAAAGATCGCTAATCTGATTCCCTTGTGTGGTATTTGCGTTGGATATCTTCTTCTTCATCGATGAACAGAAAAAAAAACCTACAGGGCAAGGCTACGGCGGCGGCGACGGAGTAGGGTTTTGCAAAGCTTAAATGTGGTGACTGAAGATGGGGTTGGGCCATGTTTGGAGATTGGGCTAATTCGAGCAAAAGGGAAAGGGAGCCCACTCAATTGGGAGAGTTACTTTTCAATAAATATAGATTTACATTTTTTTGTTAAAAATAGTCAAATGTCATAGGAGACATACACTAATAGTACAATATAATTTGTCAAAAGTTATAGAAAGTATATACTAATTATAATATAGCTTATCTATACATGAATTATATATTATAATACACTCAAAAAGCTTTATATAGCTTAATTATACATTAACGAATTGAAGAAGAAGAAGAGCAATAGCCAATTTGGTCAATTTTGGTAATTTTGAAAAATTGAGCCAACTTTTGAGTAATGCAAAGGGTCGATTGATATTCGCATAATTTGTCCAATTAACAAAGGCAAACACCATCCACTAGTTTAAGGGGGATTGATAGTTTCAATAATTATATATTTTGTTTGAGTTACCTCTAGATACATTGTATTTGCTTCTATCTAGCAAATGTATCTCATTATCTCACGTAGCCTCTTTTTAGCTATAATTATGTGCGCCTCTCTACTATCTTCCTCTCTCTCGCCTCTCTCCTCTCTCCTCTCTTATACATATACAAATATAAATTATACATATACAACTATATGATAGATATACAAATACAATTCGCCTCTCTCCACTCTCTTCCCTTTCTCACTCACCTCTCTCCTCCCTTTTGCAATATACATATGTATACTAGTTACGTATATACAATTATTTAACAGATATACATATACAATTTGACAGTTTTCACTCTCTCGCTGGCCTCTCTCCTCTCTTTCCCAATATCGCTCGCCTCTCACCTCCCTCTCCCAATCTCGCTCGCCTCTCTCCTCCCTCCAACATGTAGTTATGAATCGTAATTAACAAACTATAGATATGGAGCCTAATTAAGTTATTTTTAGTGGCTATTTGCAAAATTCCTCCATATTAAATCTTTCAAGTGGGCCTAATCAACCCAATTTAGGCCCAGTAAGCACAACCTATTAAAGGCCAGGCATCAGTGTGACTCCGATCGATTTCCTGGACCCGATTCAGAATAATCGATTATGTTATCATCCTGCGCAAGTCTCGAAAAAACTTTGAAGTCTTCCCTGATCGAGAAGACACAAAAGGAATTCATCCTCCGTTTGTAACTATATAGGTATCGTCTTATCGATAAGAAAGCATAGTTATATATCGAATAGCTAATCTACTTTGTAACTCAACAACCTAAGTAATTCAAAGGCTCAAATTAAGTAGGAATGCAATTGAATATTGATGATAAACACCAATCAAAATTGATATGTACGCGTAATTTAAATATATCCAATTAAGAACGCCAAACGGCCAAATAGTCAATTTATACCAACCGTTAACAATGGATCTAGACGAATAGTCAAATACCTTCTTTTTTTTAAATTTAAGCACTAAACTTAGCTTGGCATTAATTATTCCTTTAAATACAGACATTAGCATAGGCAGATTCATGATTTTTAGAGGATGGATGTACCATTATAAAGAGGTAAATTTAAAATATAAATTTGTCCAATTTAATCTTGAGGTTTTATGGGTGAATTCGTTAAACTTTTAAAAGTGTTGGTATAAAATTAATTTTTGCGGAGATAAAAGAAAATATGAATTTAAATGTGTCTGACTTGAAAACTTTGAAAGATTAAAGCAAATAAAGAAAAAAAAAAGTATTAAACTAAAACGCTTGAAGTATTGTCAATAACTACTTAGAGAGGTGTTATAAATTTAGAAAGAAAAAAAAAATAGTAAAATAGACATAAGATTTGAGTTTTTGGCCTTATTTTGAGTGGTGCACCCAGTCATTATCACATCATATGATACATTAAGTCTGAATTCACACATTTATATCTAAGTATTTCTTTTTCTAGTCTGAATTCACACATTTATATCTAAGTATTTCTTTTTCTAGAAAAATTTAACATTGGAGTATTATATATGATCTAGAAAATAATATAGACATACCTTTACGTGAACCTAAAAACCCCCCACCTAAATATGCCCGTGACATAAGTATATAATGGATCTTGAAATCATCTCAACTCCATGTACTTGATGTCAATTTCGAAGCCTTCGTTATAGTAGGTTCCTCTCATGCATACATTTTGAATATATAAGCATGTATTTGTAATTGAGTCATATTATATGGTGTTTAGTGTAATTTATTATCTTTTAAAATAAAATTTGATTATGAAAGTTAAATAAATATTTCTAAATAATCACAAATTTGTTTTCTTGTTAGTTTTATTATTTCAAGGAGTCGCAATTTCAAGCAATACATGTACAATGGTTGTGAATCACCAAATACAATCCACTTTGCAAAGATAGCATTCACTTATTATTATTTTGAGTCAATTTCCTAAATCTTCACCCAAGTTTAGGGAATTGCCTTAAAATATCATTTATATTTCATTTAGGACCAAATATCACTCAACTATCCCTATTTTCCTCTAAATATACTTGACACTTCAAAAGTCTCACTCCCTCTATTTGGCATGCCATGTCATTGAATCTTTTTTTTTTTTAAGAATAAACTTATTTAATTCATCAAACTCATTTAACTAAAATAATGATCTTATTATTTTCTAAAAAGTATATATTAGTTTATTAAGAAGAAATTTTCATGCTTAAGAATCTTTTGTCATAATTATTTTTTTATTTTTTTATGCTATGAAGAATAGTTTTTTAAAACTTATTATAATGTTATCAATTTTGAATACTTATAAACACATATATTAAAAAATTATTGATATATAAATCACACATGAATATCAACTTACATCAATTAATCATATATTATATAATGGATCAATAATATTAAAGGTCAATTAACTATTAAAATAATTAATTGGGTACTTTGAAATCCATACTTACAAGATCTTTTTTTTGAAAAGAAAATAGAAAATGAATAATATTTATATTAGAAAATAAATTTTGATCTTTATTTATCTGTATATTAATCTCATATAATATGTATATTATTGAATTAAATTAGGCAATTCAATTAATTATTACTTGTATTTCATGAATTTGGGGTGAAATGAGAATATATACTGGTGTTTAATTGTATAATAAGTTAAAATATAATAGCAAGAATAAGAATACAAAATTAAATTTAAAAATAATAGTAATAATAATAATAATAATATTAATTTTTTCTTTCTTACCAACATTTTTGTCAACCTTACAAATTTATTTGAATACTTTTATAAAAAATAATTGCTTAAAATTTTCAAATAATTTACTTAGGGATTTTAAAAATTACCAAGTAATAATTGCATACAAAGTTTTTTCATTGAATTTGTTTGGTAAAAAAAATATAAAGCAATTAGTTTTTTAATTTTTTTTTTATAATCTTCATAAATTCTCATGTAATTTTTATATTTGCCTTATAGAAACATAAGTTTGATGAATTAAATAGGTCTATTATTTTTTAAAATGATGATTTAATAACATGACATATCAACTAGAATAGAAGGAGGCTTTTGAGATATTTAGTATTTATTTTTTTTGGATAAAAAATAGTAATAATATTATTCACTTTTTACTTTTTTTGAAGAAAAAAAATATTGTAAGCATGAATTTCAAAATACACAATTAATTTTATTGTAATAGTTAATTAACATTTAATATTATTGATTCATTGTAAAATTTATGATTAATTGATGTAAGTTAGCATTCATAAGTGATATGTTTATCGATTTTTTTTTTGAATGTATATGTTTATAAGTATTCAAAATTGATGATATTATAGTACGTTTCAAAAACCTATTCTTCATAACATAAAAAAATAAAAAAATTAATTATAATAAAAGATTCTTAAGTATGAAGATTTATTCTTAATAAACTACTAATATATATATATATATATATATATATAAAATAATATGATCATTATTTTAGTTATATGGGTTTAATGAATCAAATTAGTCTATTGTTAAAAAAAAACTTTAATGACATGTCATGCCAACTAGGAGAGAGTGATGTTTTTGAAGTGTCAAGTATATTTGGAGGAAAATAGAGATAGTTGAGTGATATTTTGGTCCTAAATGAAACATAAATGATATTTTAAGGCAATTCCCTTAACTTGGGTGACCATTTAGGGAATTGACTCCAATTATTTTGTGGCCACAACTTTGAAGAATAGTTACTGTGTTTGAGTTTCAAGTTTCACAAACAACCATTTTCTTAGAATTTTAATTTTTATCGATGAAACTTCGTGACAATGTTTGAAGCTATATCTGTAGAATTTGAAATTTCATGATAGTGGTGATCTTTCAAGCTGAAAATTTAGTGAGAATGATTTACAAAAGATAACAAATTTTAATTTGTTATTTTAAAGATTTACTGGAATAAATGGAGGTCGGAAATTCAAGACTATCCATTTTCAAGATAATTAGAATTAAAAATGGCTAAGTACAAAAGTGAGCTTAGCCAAGAGTGCTAAACCCCAAAATCCAATTAGGACTAATTTATTGAGGAAATAATGATAATTTTTTTTTACTTGATTATAAATGAATATAACTTGATTGGTATGAGTGGAACTATAGGATAGTATTGCATGTATTATGAGATGGTTTGTTTATAAAGCATCTTCAACATTTAATTTATATGTTTTTCAAAATTTTCAATCATATATACCTAGAGAAAAAAGTGGGATTAAAATTTTTAAATGAATAATGTAGAAAATTTCTCAAATGGTTTTGCAACTAGTTATTTTTTTCAGAAAATTATTTTATTACATTAAAAAATTAAAATTAAAGAAAAATGTTATTTTCTAAAATTGAGTGACTTCTATATCAACTTCATCTAGACAAACAATGGAGACAAAATTGAAAATAACTATTGAGTATGAGGAGAGAAAGACTATGATTACTATCCCCACTATCATATGAAAAAAAAAATTGTGAAATATGAAACAGAAATAGACTATCTTGATACACCTAAGACAAATGAGTTTTTTCTTTTTCATAATGCGTTCTTCATTTATCCCAAATATATCAAGATAATCATTGTCCTTAATAATATTTTTTTTCTCATGATAGTAGAGGTAGCAGTCATAATTTTTGTCTCCTCAAAACTTTATTTTTATTATAAAACTAGTCACTCTTATGCAAAGAGTCAATTTATAAATTCTATTCTATATGCAAAGAGCCAAAGTAAATAGTTATATTGTAAAAAACCAGTGTATATTATTATATAATTTGAGAAAGGTTCCTCTTAGTTAATAAAATGTTTTCCATTTATTGCAATGGAATACATTGGTTCTTATTCTTAAAAAATTTATTGATAGACAATAAATTTTAAGTAGTTTAATTTAAAATTCTAAAATATTAAATAAAGTTCTACTATCTTTAACTAAAAACTTAAAAATTAAAAATAAGATTTATTGCACTCCTAAATATTAATTGTAACATATAGTATATTTTTATGGTGATTAAAGAGAATTTTTACTGAAGAATTGAAATTAATTGTAACTTATAACATTGAAATAAAGGCTTGATAATGTGGAAAGAAGAGTGCATTCTTATGCCACAATACAAGAAAATTTATAATTAAAACATTAGGAATAATTTCAGAGACCTCCTTTAGATTTTGCTCTATAATACTCACATTCCCTATGATTTATGATATTACGTCTACCTCCTTTAGTTTAATTTTTTTTGTAACCATTCTTTAAATTTACTTAAATAAATATAAATCAATTACGACTTGACAATTTTTCCCTTCGTTATATCGATTTCTTCATATTAATCCATATTATTAAAAAGGAAAAAAGGTCTGAAATATATCTAGACTTTGACTGAAATTGCTATAACAATATTGAACTTTGGAAAGGACCTTTTACCCCCTGCACTATTTAATAGTGTATTTTAAAGGTATATATGTGCCCACTTGGACATCATAAATATTGCATCATTATAAATAGTAACGTATCCACTTGGGCACATTTATACCTTTAAAATACACTATTAAATAGTGCAGGGGGTAAAAGATTCTCCATAAAATTTGGTATCGTAACAACAATTTTGGCCGAAGTTCGAGTATTTTTCAGACCCTTTTCCCTATTAAAAACATGACTTATTTAATAAATACTTTAAAAATAATTAATCAACAAAAATAACTTAATATTATATATACACATGTAAATAAGTAAGTTAATATTTATTAAATAAGTCATTTTTAATATTATGGATTAGTACTGTCACGTCCCGAGCCTACACCTTGGGCGGGACCGGCACTCGAAGACCATCGCTGGTCCCCAAGCGAACCCTTGGCCTGGCTTACTTAACTCAGCGGAAACTTAACTCAACAGAATAACTCCATGCAATGAAAGGTCATAAAACAACCTAACTGATAAAATCTGGCCAAAAAGGCAACTTGCGTCTCAAAATAGAATATTTATATATATATATATATATACATAGATGAGAGACTCAATACTAACTGACTGACTGTCTGTCTATGAAGCCTCTATAACACTGAGATGGATGTTGGGACAGACCCCGCAACATCCTAATAAAGCAAAACTAGGAAAACGAAATAACAGAGTCCTCCGGAATGCAAGGAGGCTCACCACTGACTCTGGAGTGCTCAACTGGATCAACGGCGTGCTGGATGATGATCCTGGGTACCCGCGTCTGTATCATAATAAGATGCAGGCCAACTGGCATCAGTACATGGAATGTACGAGTATGCGAGTTGGACAACTAAACAACAACTTAAGCTTGAAAGGAATACAAAAGAAAACTTATCTTGGCTCTATTCAACTCATGAATAACTTAACTCAATATAAAGCAATAAGGCACATGCAATATATAAAGCTTGTAAAACTATTTAAAACATGACGTCAAAAATCATATTTATAATATCATAAAAAAATACCATGCTCCCTCTCAAAGTCTACTTGTGCAATGCATGAATGAAGTCCCATACCCCCATCCATACTAAGCAGAACCCCTCGAGGA
>JAJOOR010002498.1:0-60126 GCA_036250505.1 Solanum acaule | reverse complement strand
TTTTGCAAAAATTTGAGTCTCGGTTTCGATCAATACCGATCACTTCAATAGTGTTTACAATTGAACAAACATGAATGTACGGCTACGATGAGGATAAACGAAGTTGCATAGACAATATGTGAACTCTTTGCATCTCGTTGTGATTAGCCATTTATCGAATTTATTCTCTTGTAATGACCATTGCACACTAGCAAAAGTGTGTAATCTTGTTTGACATAAGTGTTGATGCTTTGTGTGATGAGCTTACTTTGAACCTTGCATGAATAAATCTAGAATTTTCCCTGTTAGTCGGATTGATTTAGTAAGGTGTGCTCTTGAAATGATCTTAGGCAACTTTTGAAGAGTGTGAGCCAAATTTGACATATACCTCTTTTGTGGCCTACCCGTGAGCGTGTTAAACTCTCTTGAACACCCTTTGAGTCTTACCTTTCTTTGGAAGAACCTTGATAATCCTAGACCTTACTTGACCCACTAACTATAATCCTCTTGATTTGTGGTTTAGTGAATAGCCAACTTAGGCCAAAAGCCTAAGTTGGGTGTGTGGTGAAAAGGAAAAGGACAAATCAAGAAGTGCAAGAAAAGTCCTCCTTAACCCATGGTGTTGCAGAACAATGGAAAACCCTCAAAAAAAAAGTTGTGGAATAAAGTACAAATGAAAACGGGTTTCCAAGCAATCCATGGAGATGAATAAAAAGATGACTTAGAAGCACTAGAAAAATAATTGATAAAGAAAAAGAAGGGAATGCCTAGAGAACACCACATCTCACGAGGATGAAAAGTCACTGAGCCTAAATGACCATACCTTTGCACTCAGCCACATTACAACCTTAGAAAGATCGTTTTGATCTTGAGTGAGCCGAACAGAAGAACAATTGGAAAATAAAGGCAAGCCTATAGGTGAAAACATGTATTGTGGTCCTCTTTTTGGGTGTGAGCGTTGCATCTGATTCCTGATCTTGAATTGATTAACCTCTGTGAGTGAATATGAAATCATTCTTTATATGAGGGCATTTGGATACTTTTTGTTGAGCTTGAACTTGCACAAGTAGCAAGTATTGCGAGCATGAGAATCTTTGGTAATACTGTGTCGCAACTTGAATCTTTGAGTACACTGTTGATCTTTGCACGATTAATTTGAATTTTGTTGTGTATGTTCATGATTTAGGCTTGTGTAGCACTATTTGCGATATCCTATTTGACGTGATGAACTTGAGGACAAGAATAAGTTTAAGTTGGGGGTGTTGATGAGTCCACAAATTGGACTCATTTAGGGATTTATTTTGATAGAAATAGTGTCCTCAAATGTTTATTTTGTCTCTATATTTGATGAAAACCCTTAAGTTTCAGCTATTTGAAGTTTTAGTGGAAGCATGGACACTTAGGCGCCAAAAGGAACAAAAATGCTGAAAAGAACGAAGAAGCTGAAGCCTGAGCATCGCCAAGCACACTTGGCGATTCGCCGAAAGGACACACTCAGCCTTTTGTTCCAATACGCGAAGCCCTAAAGGAGTAGGATCAAAAAGGCGATGAAAGGAGCAGTCGGTGCTTCGCCGAATAGTTCAGCGAAGCAGTCCTATGTCACCCAATGACACAAAACACGAATATGCTGAAGGCTAGTGCAAGACGGCGACGAACTACACCAAAAGGGCGAATCGTCGAGTTAATTGGCGATTCCGACTAACCTCGCCGAATGATCTACCAGCACCATTTTCTGTAGTCTATAAATACTAAACTTGTTATTAATTTTTGAAGAGTCGAACATTTATTTTAATTTTCACAATAGAATAGTACTTTTTTGGATATTTTCTCTCAAGTTCGGAGAGGGTTTTTTGGGAGACTTGAAGAAAGAAGGATTTCATCTTCCCCAAGTTGGAAGTGGGTCTTCTTCATTCTTCTTCCTTTCCTTAGATCAAGGTTTAATTCGTTATACCTATTTGATTTTAGTATCATTTTAGGTATATTTTGTTACTTCCCTCTTTGTATTTCTTTATTTTGCCTTTCAGAATATGTGTTTATTTGCATTTGAGGACAATTGCTTTTATTTGTGGTGGGGTGAGGCCCACACCTTTTGTGTTGATAGTTGTGTTTTGTGTATATTCTTGGGGTGTTCTATTTTAAGTTGTGTTAACACTACCGTTCTATGGATGTTTGAGCTTGAGGCCCCGCTTATTTTTAATTGCAAAATGATTTTGACCCTTCCAAAAAATTTCAATTTTTTTGCACATTTCTGCCACCTCTCATGTATTGAATGTGGTTGTTCTTTTGCAAAAATTTGAGTCTCGATTTCGATCAATACCAACGACTTCAATAGTGCTTACAATTGAACAAACATTAATGTACGGCTACGATGAGGCCAAACGAAGTTGCATAGAAACTATGTGAACTCTTTGCATATCGTTGTGATTAGCCATTTATCGAATTGATTCTCTTGTAATGACCACTGCACACTAGCAAAAGTGTGTAGTCTTGTTTGACTTAAGTGTCGAAGCCTTGTGTGATGAGCTTACTTTGAACGTTGCATGAATAAATCTAGAATTTTCCCTATTAGTCTGATTCATTTAGTAAGGTGTGCTCTTGAAATAATCTTAGGCAACTTTTAAAGAGTGTGAGCCAAATTTGACATATACCTCTTTTGTGGCCTTCCTGTGGGCCTGTGAAAATCTCTTGAACACCCTTTGAGTATTGCCTTTCTTAGGAAGAACATTCATAAACCCTAGACCTTACTTGACCCCTACCTATAATCCTCTTGATTTGTGGTTTAGTGAATAACTAACTTAGGCCAAAAGCCTAAGGTGGGGTGTGGTGAATAGGAAAAGGAGAAATCAAGAAGTGCATGAAAAGTCCCCCTTAACCCATAGTATTGCAGAACAATAGAAACCCCTCAAAAAAAAGTTGTGGAATAAAGTACAAAAGAAATTGGGTTCCCAAGCAATCCATGGAGATGAATAAAACGATGACTTAGAAGCACTAGAAAAAGAATTGATAAAGAAAGAGAAGGGAATGCCTTGAGAACACCCCATCTCACGAGGATGAAAAGTCACTGAGCCTAAATGACCATACCTTTGCACTCAGCCCCATTACAAGCCTTAGAAAGACCTTTTTTATCTTGAGTGAGCCGAACCAAAGATCAATTGGAAAACAAAGGCAAGCCTATGGGTGAAAACATGCAATGTGTTCCTCTTTTTGAGTGTGAGCATTGTATCTGATTCCTGATCTTCAATTGATTAGCCTCTGTGTGAGAATATGGAATATTTCATTATATGAGGGCATTTGGATACTTTTTGTTGAGCTTGAACTTGCACAAATAGCAAGTATTGCGAGTATGAGAATCTTTAGTAATGCTGGCTCACAACTTAAATCTTTGAGTACACAGTTGATCTTTGCATGAGTAATTTCAGTTTTTTGGTGTATGTTCATGATTTAGTCTTGTGTGACACTATTTGAGACATCCTATTTGAACTGCTGAACTTGAGCTTTACTTGAGGAAGAACAAAAGTTTAAGTTGGGGTGTTGATGAGTCCACAAATTGGACTCATTTAGGGATTTATTTTGATAAAATAATGTCTTGAAATGTTTATTTTGTCTCAATACCTGATGATATCCTTTAAGTTTCAACTATTTGATATTTTAGTGGAAGCATGAACAATTAGGCGCAAAAAAGAACAAGAAGGCTGAAAAGAACGAAGAAACTGAAGCCTGAGCATCGCCAGGCACACTTGGCTATTCGCCGAAGGGATACACTCAATCTTTTGTTCCAATATGCGAAACCCTAAAGGAGCTGGATCAAAAAGGCGATGAAAGGAGCAGTCGGTGCTTCACCGAATTATTCCGCGAAGCAGTACTAAGTCACCCAATGACACAGAACACGACGATGCTAAAGGCTAGTGCAAGACGGCGATGAACTACACCGAAGGCCGAATCGCCGAGTTAATTGGCGATTCCCACTAACCTCGCCGAAATATCCGCCATCACTATCTTCTGAAATCTATAAATACTAAACTTGTTATTAATTTTTAAAGAGTCGAACATTAATTTTCATTTTCGCAATAGAATAGTACTTTTATGGATATTTTCTCTCAAGTTTGGAGAGGGGTTTTTGGCAGATTTGAAGAAAGTAGGATTTCATCTTCCCCAAGTTGGAAGTGGGTCTTCTCCATTCTTCTTCCTTAGCTTAAACCAAGGTTTAATTACTTATACCCATTTGATTTAAGTATCATTTTAGGTGTATTTTGTTACCTCCCTCTCTGTATTTCTTTATTTTGCATTTTGAATTATGTGTTTATTTGCATTAGAGAACAATTGCTTTTATTTGTGGTGGGGTGAGGCCTACACCTTTTGTGTTGATAGTTGTGTTTTGTGTATATTCTTGGACTGTTTTGTTTAAAATTGTGTTAAAACTGCCTTTCTATGGATGTTTGAGCTTGAGGTTCTGCTTAATTTTAATCGAAAAATGATTTTGACCCTTCCGAAAAATTTCAATTTTTTTTGCATATTTCTGCCACCTCTCATGTGTTGAATGTGGTTGTTCTTTTGCAAAAATTTGAGTCTCGGTTTCGATCAATACCGATCACTTCAATAGTGTTTACAATTGAACAAACATGAATGTACGGCTACGATGAGGATAAATGAAGTTGCATAGACAATATGTGAACTCTTTGCATCTCGTTGTGATTAGCCATTTATCGAATTCATTCTCTTGTAATGACCATTGCACACTAGCAAAAGTGTGTAATCTTGTTTGACATAAGTGTTGATGCTTTGTGTGATGAGCTTACTTTGAACCTTGCATGAATAAATCTAGAATTTTCCCTGTTAGTCGGATTGATTTAGTAAGGTGTGCTCTTGAAATGATCTTAGGCAACTTTTGAAGAGTGTGAGCCAAATTTGACATATACCTCTTTTGTGGCCTACCCGTGAGCGTGTTAAACTCTCTTGAACACCCATTGAGTCTTACCTTTCTTTGGAAGAACCTTGATAATCCTAGACCTTACTTGACCCACTAACTATAATCCTCTTGATTTGTGGTTTAGTGAATAGCCAATTTAGGCGAAAAAGCCGAAGTTGGGGTGTGGTGAAACGAAAAAGGAGAGATCAAGAAGTGCGAGAAAAGTCCCCCTTAACCCATGGAGTTGCATAACAATGGAAACCCCTCAAATAAGAAAGTTGTGGAATAAAGTACAAAAGAAATCGGGTTTCCAAGCAATCCATGGGGATGAATAAAATGATGACTTAGAAGACCTAGTAATAAAATTTATAAAGAAAAAGAAGGGATTGCCTTGAGAACACCACATCTCACGAGGATGAAAAGTCACTAAGTCTAAATGACCATACATTTGCACTCAGCCCCATTACAACCCTAAGAAAGACCTTTTTTATCTTGAGTGAGTCGAAACGAAGATCAATTGGAAAACAAAGGCAAGCCTATGGGTGAAAACATGCATTGTGTTCCTCTTTTTGAGTGTGAGCGTAGCATCTGATTCCTGATCTTGAATTGATTAACATTTGTGTGTGAATATGGAATCATTCTTTAGATGAGGGCATTTGGATACTTTTTGTTGAGCTTGAACTTGCACAAGTAGCAAGTATTGCGAGCATGAGAATCTTTGGTAATGGTGTGTCACAACTTGAATCTTTGACTACACAGTTGATCTTTGCACGAGTAATTTCATTTTTGTTGTGTATGTTCGTGATTTAGTGTTGTGTAGTACTATTTGAGACATCCTATTTGAACTGCTGAACTTGTGTTTAACTTGAGGACAAACAAAAGTTTAAGTTGGGGGTGTTGACGAGTCCACAAATTGGACTCATTTAGGGTTTATTTTGACATAAATAGTGTCCTCAAATGTTTATTTTGTCTCAATATCTGATGAAAACCCTTAAATTTCAGGTATTTGAAGTTTCAGTAGAAGCATGGACACTCAAGCGCAAAAAGGAACTAAAAGGCTTAAAATAACAAAGACATTGCAGCCTGAGCATCGCCAAACACACATACCAATTCGCCAGAGGGACACACTCAGCCTTCTGTTCCAATATGCGAAGCCCTAAAGGAGTAGGATCAAAAAGGCGATGAAACGAGCAGTCGATGCTTCGCCGAATAGTTTTGCGAAGCAGTACTATGTCTCCCAATGACATAGAACACGACGATGCTGAAGGCTAGTGCAAAACGGCGATGAACTACACCAAAGGGTGAATCGCCGAGTTAATTGGCGATTCCGACTAACCTCACCGAAAGATCTACCAGCACTATTTTCTGAAGTCTGTAAATACTAAACTTGTTATTAATTTATAAAGAGTCGAACATTTATTTTAATTTTCACAATAGAATAGCACTTTTTTGGATATTTTCACTCAAGTTTGGAGAGGGTTTTTTGGGAGACTTGAAGAAAGAAGGATTTAATCTTCCCCAAGTTGGAAGTGGGTCTTCTCCATTCTTCTTCCTTTGCTTAAATCAAGGTTTAATTCCTCATACCCATTTGATTTTATTATCATTTTAGGTGTATTTTGTTACCTCCCTCTCTATATTTCTTTATTTTGCCTTTCGGATTCTGTGTTTATTTGCATTTGAGTACAATTGCTTTTATTTGTGGTGGGGTGAGGCCCACACCTTTTGTGTTGATAGTTGTGTTTTGTGTATATTCTTGGGGTGTTCTGTTTTAAATTGTGTTAACACTGCCTTTCTGTGTATGTTTGAGCTTGAGAATCCGCTTATTTTTAATTGAAAAATGATTCTGACCCTTCCGAAAAATTTCAAATTTTTTGCACATTTCTGCCACCTCTCATATGTTGAATGTGTTTGTTCTTTTGCAAAAAATTAATTCTCGGTTTCGATCAATACCGATGACTTCAATTGTGCTTACAATTGAACAAACATGAATGTATGGCTACGATGAGGCCAAATGAATTTGCACAGACAATATGTGGAATCTTTTCATCTCATTTTCATTAGCTATTTATCGAATTGATAACCTTGTAATGACCGTTGCACACTAGCAAAAGTGTGTAGTCTTGTTTGACTTAAGTGTCCATGCCATGTGTGAAAAGAGTACTTCGAAACTTGCATGAACAAATCTAGAATTTGCCCTATTAGTCTGATTGATTTAGTAAGGTGTGCTCTTGAAATGATGTTAGGAAACTTTTGAAGAGTATGAGCCAAATTTGACATATACCTCTTTTGTGGCCTACCCGTGAGCGTGTGAAACTCTCTTGAACACCCTTTGAGTCTTATCTTTCTTTGGAAGAACCTTGATAAACCCTATACCTTACTTGACCAACTACATTTAATCCTCTTGATTTGTGGTTTAGTGACTAGCCAACTTAGGCGAAAAAGACGAAGTTGGGGTGTGGTGAAAAGGAAAAGTAGAAATCAAGAAGTGTAAGGAAAGTCCCCCTTAACCCATGCTGTTGCAGAGCAATGGAAAACCCTCAAAAAAACATTGTGGAATAAAGTACAGAGGAAATTGGGTTTCCAATCAATCCATGGAGATGAATAAAAATATTACTTAGAAGAACTGGAAAAAGAATTGATAAAGAAAAAGAAGGGAATACATTAAGAACACCACATCTCACGAGGATGAAAAGTCACTGAGCCTAAATGACCATACATTTGCACTCAGCCCTATTAAAAGCCTTAAAAAGACCTTTTTTATCTTGAGTGAGCCGAACCAAAGATCAATTGGAAAATAATGGCAATCCTATTGGTGAAAACATGCATTGTGTTCCTCTTTTTGAGTGTGAGCATTGCATCTAATTCCTGATCTTGAATTGATTAACATTTGTGTGTGAATATGGAATCATTCTTTAGATGAGGGCATTTGGATACTTTTTGTTGAGCTTGAACTTGCACAAGTAGCAAGTATTGCGAGCATGAGAATTTTTGGTAATGGCGTGTCACAACTTGAATCTTTGAGTACACAGTTGATCTTTACAAGAGTAATTTGAGTTTTGTTGTGCATGTTCATGATTTAGTCTTGTGTAGCACTATTTGAGATATCCTATTTGAATTGCTGAACTTGAGTTTTACTTGTGGACAACAAAAAGTTTAAGTTGGGGGTGTTGATGAGTCCATAAATTGGACTCATTTATGGATTTATTTTGATAGAAATAGTGTCCTCAAATGTTTATTTTGTCTCAATATCTGATGAAAACCCTTAAATTTCAGGAATTTGAAGTTTTAGTGGAAGCATGGACACTTAGGCGCAAAAAGGAACAAAAAGGCTAAAAAGAACGAAGAAGCTGAAGCCTGAGCATCGCCAAGCACACTTGGTGGTTTGCCGAAGGGACACACTCAGCCTTTTGTTCTAGTACGCGAAGCCCTAAAGTAGCAGGATCAAAAAGGCGATGAAAGGAGCAGTCGGTGCTTCGCCGAATAGTTCCGCGAAGCAGTACTATGTCGCCCAATGACAAAAAACACGACGATGCTGAAGGCTAGTGCAAGACGGCGACGAACTTCACCAAAGGGCGAATCGTCGAGTGAATTGGCTATTCCGACTAACCTCGCCGAAATATCCGCCAGCTGTATTTTCTGAAGTCTATAAATACTAAACTTGTTATTAAATTTTAAATAGTCGAACATTTATTTTAATTTTCACAATAGAATAGTCCTTTGTTGTATATTTTCTCTCAAGTTTGGAGAGGGTTTTTTAGGAGACTTGAAGAAAGAAGGATTTCATCTTCCCCAAGTTGGAAGTGGGTCTTCTCCATTCTTCTTCCTTTGTTGAAATCAAGGTTTAATTCCTTATACCCATTTGATTCTAGTATCTTTTTAGGTGTATTTTGTTATTTCTAGATGTGTTGCTAAAACCCCCATTCTTGGGGTATGATTTAGCAAATATGTTTTGATATTATTGTTGGGTCTTGCTTGCTGATAAGTTTTATGTATTTTAATGGTGATTTCACCTAGTGGTTGTGGTTTAATTTAATGGGTTTGTAGTTGCAAATACAAAACCACCCATGTGTTTTCAGCTTGTCCGAGAGGGAGGTTGCGAAACCAAGACCGCTAGACTGATGGCCTAAGGAATGGGGCGACATGATGTTCAGCCCGAGAGGGTGAGCCCTAGTCCCATATCTTAACACTCAGCTCGGGAGAGTGAGTGGGTTAAGGCATAGGCTAGCCTTTATGCGGCAAATGGGTGTCCGAAAGGAGCGCATTTGAAACGGGGTAAGTTGTCCGAGAGGGAACTTATTTCCATCTAATGTTTAGCCTAGTCACTATTATCCTACAAATTTCCTATCGAAAGCATGTACCCAACGATTTATCTCAACTTGTAATGCGGTCACACCCCAAGAACTTGTCCCCATACTTGATTTTCTTGTTATTTTTGTTGTTTTTACTACTTGTGACAAAACCCTCAATTGATATTTGACACTTTTGTGTCACCCCCTTTAATTTACTATGTTTTTACTCGTTAATGTCTTTAGCTACGACTAGTTAGAACTAAATTTTATTTTTCTATTAATTCTCAAAACCACTCCTTTGGGACACGACCCCAACCTTTAGTTGGGTTACTATATTATCGACGACTGTAGACACTCGTTCCGTAGGTTAGTGTCGTTGGTCACGATAAGCATCAAAATGGCGCCGTTGCTGGGGAGTGGGTTATTTGAGAATTTTTAGATTAGTAGAATACTTGTTTCTTTTTAGTTGTAGTTTACTAATTTAATTCTTAGTTTTGTTTTGTGATTTGTCTGAATCTAAACAGGGGAAGCAAGCATGGCAAGAAATATTCGGGAGCTAATGGAGTTTCCTCTATTAGAGGTAATGATGTATCGGGATCGTATCCTAACCTTCAAGCAATTGGAGGATGAGCGGATCCATGAGACATGGGCAAGATTCAATGAACTGCTAAATCAATGCCTCACTCATGGAATTCCAGGTACGATCCTCCTTGATTGCTTCTACCGAAGTCTTGGCCCAAGAAATAAGATGTTGGTCGACCAACTCCTTCCTGGCGGGACATTAAAGCAGTCATATACAATAGCAGTCCAACTACTTGACAATATGGCTAAAATAAGCCAAGAGGTTGAAAAGGATTTCTTGATGACCGCACTAATGACTCAAATAGATGAGTTAAAAAGAAATATGGTGAAGGTCGAAGCTCATTGCAAAAGGAACGATAAATACATTCCCCCTCATAGTAGAAGAAATAATGAGAACAAAGAGATCAAACACATCAAGGGAATACTCTCAACGATTCTCCGCAAGGTGACCGAGCAAGACAAAGAGCTGGAGGGATTGAAAGAAGACATCAAAGGAATGAAACGAATTATTTGGTCTCATTCTAAAGTTGTCCACCCGCTCGAGGACCTGATGAGTCATGTGTTGCCTCAACTCCATCCGTAGAGAAACAGAGGGTGGCCTAATGAGGACATGGCCAACCCCAACAATGAAACTTGAACAATGACTTGTGTCGTGCCACGACAGTAAATAAGGCGCTACTTAGGAGGAAAACCAAGGTCGTAAATGACTAGGTTTTTGCTTTTATTAATAATGGTGCGTTGATGTTGTAGGTTAAAGTGAAGGAATTGCCGAAATGTGAAGATTAGCGAGCAGAAGTCCATTCCGCAAACCGCCAAGTAGGTCGGTGACCCCGACTGTATTTGTCGTTTGGCTCAATGCAACTGCTATACAGAGCTTGTAAAACTCGACGAACTCGAAAAGTAGTTGGCATATTGCCAACCTATTTGGCAATTTTGACTTAGCCCGCCAACCTGATCCCCAATAAACTGATGCTTTACAGAAATGGAGGGATAAATGACCACTCAGCGAATCGCCGAGTAGGTTGGCGAGTGCGACTAACGTCGCTAAATGGACACAAATTGAACTTCGTATATTGCTAACAGTCACACTTCTTCATTCTTTCTCACTTTCAAACTCTATAACTTCACACCAAGGTAGTTATTTACATTTTCTCACCTTAAATTAGTACTTTAGTCACAGATTAGCGCTTGGAACTCGGATTTTCGTTGCCGCCTAGCATTACAATTTTGTTTACTCAGCAAAAAGGTTAGTTTCTGAAAAACCATGTTCTCTTTTGAAGAGTTCAACGTCATTTGCAATCTAGATGTCCATTAATGTGTTTTAGCTCTCTCTGATATGAGTAGAAATTTTTGAATGCCTGCTTCTGATTTGTATATTGGTGCCTAATTGTTCTTACCGTCCGAATTCTTTTTTCACTCTGCTTACCTTTAAACTAAATGTGGTGAGCTATGCATAATGGGTATTGACCATCATTAGGTGTTGTGGGTCTGGGATGAATTTCATTAATGCATAGTTTAATTTTGTTTTTTGGGGTTTGTATGATTGATTTTGAGAAGTGAGTTGAATCTCAGGCACGTTAAGTCAGTCGGTGAGCTGAGTTTAGCTCGCCGAATCACTCGGCGGTTCACCTACTAACCCTAAATTGCCCTTAATTTCATATCTTAAGTGTTGCGGGCTCTGTAACCTTCGGAGGACATATGCATGATTGCCAAGGAGGTTTGGCGATTCGCTGAGTAGATCGACGAGTATGTCTGCAATTTTGTGCTACAATGTAATTACTAACTATTCTCTCTAATGTTTTACATATATGGCCAAATAACCGACCATAGGAAGGGAGAAAGGAATCGTGATCAGTGAAAATGCACCTCCACCTAGAGGAAAGGCCACCACAACTTCAAAAAGCAAAGGGAAGAGAAAAGCCCTCAAGTTATCCGACACAAGCTCTGACAGCATAGGCTTCTACACCGCTGAGCCATCCACATATAGCAGTGAGAGTGCGGGGTCTGATGAAGATTACCAGACAGAGGCAAGGAGGGCTGAATTACGATCCAAAATGATACATGATCCATATCGGATCAGAAATAGTCAATCCACCACTCCAACTCCTCCAGCTCCAGAGCAAGCATTAGTGCTAGCACCTCCAGTACAAGGTCCCCAGCATGGATCAACGAATAGATCAAAGGCGGAAGGTCTGAGAACGATCATTGAGGAGAAATGACTTTCCATAAACGGGGTTATTGATAGGTATCCAGAGGTGATGGATTGCCTAAAACACCACAAATTCCAAATCTTCACAAGACATCGCGGCTCTTACATACCAAGCTGGGTTAGAGAGTTCTACGACGCATACAGTGCATTGGTACCTCAACAGAAAAGGCTAGTCTCATCTTTTAAAGCAGTTGACTATGTGGTTTTCAGAGGAAGGAAGGTAGCATGTGACAGTAAGACTATCAACAAAGCTTTGGGTATGTCCGATAAAATTAGTGATCGCTGTCAGCACTTGATCAGGACACAGAAGCTGGATGCGATAAAAAAAGTGGTTAGCTCCGCTAGTCTCAGATGATAATGCTCTGACATGGTTAGCAGAAAGAGTTCCGATTGAGAAGAAAAATCCAAACGTAGCTGCACGATACTGGTTCGAATTCATCAGCAGCACAGTTATGCCATCACAAAATGAATCAATCCTTCGCCATGCTAAGGTAGCTTATCTTGGATGCATCATGGAGAAAACCAGGATAAATCTTGGGATGATCATTGCCTCTAAGATCCATATGTGTGCAAAGCAGAGCCAGACATCTCTCCATTTCCCGGTATTAATCACTAAATTATGCAAAAGAGCTCGGGTGCCTAGAGATGCAACGAAGGATGTGGAATTGGCAGCCAGCGCCTCCACCAGTATCCGAAAGATCGAAGCCGAATATCCTAAGGACCAAGCAAAAAAGAAACCGAAGGAAGTTGTGGCCACTAGATCTATACTTGTAGAGGCATCTTTGCCTACTACGGTCCCTGGGACTTTAGGTATATCGGATGTCATTACCACTCCTTCTAACCCTACAGGTCCCTCTGCTACTTCATTACCACCCAGACCTACGGCTGTAGTTGCCTTATGTGAGCCGATCACTCAGGCATCCTTGATCCGAATGGGACAGCTTGCCCAACCTGCTAATTGTCGGACTGCCAACATAGAAAGCTCCATTCCAGGCATGATTCAGGTTGCCGTCAACAATGCTGTGAGACCACTAAGCATTACTATTGATGCTTTAGAGGCCAGGATAGTAGTGTGTGAGCACGATCAAGGAGCCACAGAGGAAGTAATAGCTTTAAAGGCCGTCATTGCAGAGCTGAAGAAAGATGTGGACTACCTAAAGTCCACTGATATATCCATGATCTTTGGAACAGTGGAAATTCCAGATGTGCCCGAAATTCCTGCAGACATGGAGATGGAATGGAGCATACAGCCGATCCTGAATCAGAGGCAGAAACTGACGAAGAGATGTTTGAAGAAGTAACAGCGGACGACATAGCCGAGACTGAAGAAATCATGATAGATGTTAATGTGCAAACTTCTTTGGAAAAGTCCCCTGCTGCTGGATCCAGTGGAGCTGCTCCTTTTGGTGATCACTCCGGGTACTGATGCCCAGACAGATGAAACGACCTATTAGCCAGGACTCCCTCTTTACCACCCTCTCTATATTTCTTTATTTTGCCTTTCGAATTCTCTGTTTATTTGCATTTGAGGACAATTGCTTTTATTTGTGGTGGGGTGAGACCCACACCTTTTGTGTTCATTGTAGTGTTTTGTGTATATTCTTGGGGTGTTCTATTTTAAATTATGTTAACACTGCCTTTCTATGGATGTTTGAGCTTGAGGCTCCGCTTAATTTTAATTGCAAAATGATTTTGATCCTTCCAAAAAATTTCGAATTTTTCCCACATATCTGCCACCTATCATGTATTAAATGTGGCTGTTCTTTTGCAAAAATTTGAGTCTCGATTTAGATAAATACCGAAGACTTCAATAGTGCTTACAATTGAACAAACATGAATGTACGGCTACGATGATGTCAAATGAAGTTGCATAAACAATATGTGAACTTTTTGCATCTCGTTGTGATTAGCCATTAATCGAATTGATTCTATTGTAATCTTGTTTGACTTAAGTGTCGATGCCTTGTGTGATGAGCTTACATTGAACCTTGCATGAATAAATTTAGAATTTACCCTGTTAGTCTGATTGATTTAGTAAGGTGTGCTCTTGAAATGATATTAGGCAACTTTTGAAGAGTATGAGCCAAATTTGACATGTACCTCTTTTTGTGGCCTACCCGTGAGCGTGTGAAACTCTATTGAACACCCTTCGAGCCTTACCTTTCTTTGGAAGAACCTTGATGAACCCTCGACCTTACTTGACCCACTACCTATAATCCTCTTGATTTGTGGTTTAGTGAATAGCCAACTTAGGCCAAAAGCCTAAGTTGGGGGTGTGGTGAAAAGGAAAAGGAGAAATCAAGAAATGTAAGAAAAGTCCCCCTTAACCCATGGTGTTGCACAAAATTGGCAACCCCTCAAAAAAAAGAAAAAACTGTGGAATAAAGTACAAAAGAAATCGAGTTTCCAAGCAATCCACAGAGATGAATAAAAGATGACTTAGAAGCACTAGAAAAATAATTGATAAAGAAAAAGAAGGGAATGCCTTGAGAACATCACATCTCACGAAGATGAAAAGTCACTGAGCCTAAATGACCATACCTTTGCACTCAGCCCCATTACAAGCCTTAGAAAAACCTTTTTGATCTTGAGTGAGCCGAACTGAAGATCAATTGGAAAATAAAGGCAAGCCAATGTGTGAAAACATGCATTGTGTTCCTATTTTTGAGTGTGAGCATTGCATCTGATTCCTGATCTTGAATTGATTAACCTCTGTGTGTGAATATGGAATCATTCTTTATGTGAGGGTAATTGGATACTTTTTGTTAAGCTTGAACTTGCACAATTGCGAGCATGATAATCTTTGATAATGGTATGTCACAACTTGAATCTTTGAGTACACAATTGATCTTTGCACAACTAATTTGGGTTTAGTTGTGTATGTTCATGATTTAGTCTTGTGTAGCACTATTTGAGACATCCTATTTGAACTGCGAAACTTGAGTTTTACTTGAGGACAAGCAAAAGTTTAAGCTGGAGGTGTTGATGAGTCCACAAATTGGACTCATTTAGGGATTTATTTTGTCACAATATCTGATGAAAACTCTTAGGTTTCAGGTATTTGAAGTTTTAGTGGAAGCATGAACACTTAGGCGCAAAAAGAAACAAAAAGGCTAAAAAGAACGAAGAAGCTGAAGCCTGAGCATCGTCAAGCACACTTGGCGATTCGCCGAAGGGACACACTCCGTCTTTTGTTCCAGTACGCGAAGCCCTAAAGGTGCAGGATCAAAAAGGCGATGAAAGGAGCAGTCGGCGCTTCGCCGAATAGTTCCGTGAAGCAGTACTATGTCGCCCAATGACATAGAACACGACGATGTTGAAGGCTAATGCAAGACGGCGACGAACTACACCAAAGGGCGAATCACCGAGTTAATCGGCGATTTCGACTAACCTCGCTGAAAGATCCACCAGCACTATTTTCTGAAGTCTATAAATACTGAAATTGTTATTAATTTTTAAAGAATCGAACATTTATTTTAATTTTCACAATAGAATAGTACTTTTTTGGATATTTTCTCTCAACTTTGGAGAGGGTTTTTTGGGATATTGAAGAAAGTAGGATTTCATCTTCCCCAAGTTGGAAGTGGGTCTTCTCCATTCTTCTTCCTTTGCTTAAATCAAGGTTTAATTCCTTATACCCATTTGATTTTAGTATCATTTTAGGTGTATTTTGTTATTTCTTGATGTGTGGCTAAAAAACCCCATTCTTGGGGTGTGATTTAGCAAATATGTGTTTATATTGTTGTTGGGTTTTGCTTGCTGATAAGTTAGATGTATTTTAATGGTTATTTCACCTAGTGATTGTGGTTTAATTTAATGGGTTTGTAGTTGCAAATACAAAACAACCCATGTGTTTTCGGCTTGTCCGAGAGGGACGTCGCGAAACCAAGACCGCTAGACTGATGGCCTAAGAAGTGGGTCGACATGAGGTTCAGCCTGAGAGGGTGAGCCCTAGTCTCATATCCTAACACTCAACTCGTGAGAGTGTGTGGTAAGGCGTAGGTTGGCCTTCATGCGGCAAATGGGTGAGAGGAACGCATTTGAAACGGGGTAAGTTGCCCGAAAGGGAACTTTTTTTCATCTAAAGCTTAGTCTAGTCACTATTATCTTGCAAATTTCCTATCAAAAGCATGTACCCAACGATTTATCTCAACTTGTATAGAACTTGTTCCCCTACTTGATTTTCTTGTTATTTTGTTGTTTTTACTACTTGTGACAAAACCCCCAATTGATATTTGACACTTTTGTGTCACCCCCTTTAATTTACTATGTTTTTATTCGTTAATCTCTTTAAGCTACGACTAGTTAGAACTATATTTTATTTTTCTATCAATTCTCAAAACCACTCCCTTGGGATATGACCCCAACCTTTAGTTGGGTTACCATATTATCGACGATCATAGACAATCGTACCATATGTTAGTGTCGTTGGTCACGAAAAGCATCAGCTATCATACTTAGTGTATTTTTGTACTAACGCTTACTTTTCCTACATTTTCCCCAAATGTAGGGTCTGGTTCTCGAGGTGATCATTCTAGTGGCTAGTGCTTGGACTTGACTATCTTCTGAGCTTGTTGGTGCGTCCTCATGGTTCGAGGATGGCTTTTTCTCATGATGTAGTTTTCTTTATTGTATTTCCCTTTTTGGACATGTTGTTTGGGCTAGGCCCTATTTCATTCAAACATTGTAATAGATGGCTAGGCTGAGACTTATAGTCTAGACTTTCGCTTTTCTTTTATGAAAATTTTAGACTTGAAATGAGTTTTACTCTTATTGTTCTATTGCTAATGTTATGAGAGCCAAGTGGCTTATATGGAGTCCTTCAGGGTTCTATACGCCATGTTACATCAAGGGGGTACCCCTGGGTCGTGACAGAGTGTTAGCATTGTTGTCCCTTTTCCTGTAAATACTTGTGAGTGTGTTGGGATATTTCCTTCCTTATGAGGGCATGTAAGTTGATAAATTGGTGATTTTGGAAATTCCTAATTGAGTCAAGTGAGCATGAAAAAGAACTATCGAGTTCAATCACTTCTTGAATTTGAGTTGTTGTTACTTAATGATTCTTGGTTCTTGAAAATGTGCCATAAGAATGAGGGGAGTTATTTTGTGAGAAATCTTACATGTGGACTATTTGTTAGTACCAACCAAACCAATTTCCTTTGTGCTTGATTTAAAAAGGGTGAAATTTATTTGTGGTGTGCGTTGAAATGAGAGCCTCTTGTATTTTTTATTTTCCTTACTTAAGGACATGCAAAGTTCCTAAGTTAGAGGTGTTCATGAGTGGTGGATTTCCACTAATTTGAGGCTCTTTAATAGTTATTTTGGCTTGCATTAGTTTATAATTGCTGCTTTTGATTTGGTTTTCTTAGTATTTGCAGGAAAATAAAATGGAGAGTTGATTTAAAAAATACTTGAAGAAACCAAGTGGAATTGAATCAAGAAGAGGTCAATTGGAAGAAAGTGGAACTGGCAGAAGTTGTTTCATTGTGACCGCATAAAGTAGAGGTCTCGATCGTGTTGCACAAGAAATTTAGATCTAGCAATCGTGTGGTCAGAGGTCACGATCGCGTGACCCAATGACACTACTCATCGCGACAACATGTGTTAGTTGTTGCCACTGCAAAGGGTAAAACTCCAAGCACCTAGGCAGATTGGGAATTTCATCATATTGATCTAAATACCCATTTTTACACTCATCAGCAATCATTGTTCATCTATCATTCATTGTATGAAAAAATCCTAGAGAGGATTTTATCTTCTTAGCTTAGATTTAGAAAGAAAATATTGAAGATTTCAATTTGGGTAAATATTTGAAGGCAAGTTAACTTACAATTCTTTTATGGATTTGAAGATTGTGTTTGAATTAGTAAAATTTCTTATTCCCTTCTTCATTTTCTTGCTTTCAACTTCTTGAATTGTAGGTGTAATTGTGTAATTGAGATTGAGGTTTTGTGCTAGAAATAGATTCATTCTAATGCATTTGTATGTGATTCCACGCTTTCAAGACTAGGGTTTAATATAATATTCATACTTTAATCTATTATTTGAGAGTGCACAGTTGAATCTAGCTTCCAATCTTTGCGGGTTGCTTGAAAAGAATCTGTGAAGTGGAAAATTAGTTCAATAAATATTTTTGGCTTTGATTCCTAAATTTGAGAACGAAAGGAGATAATTTAGGTTTACGTTGTTGAATGCTAAACTTGCTAGAAAAATGGGTTTAGATTAAGGTATTGGATTGTATTGTTGTTGAATATGATTAAGATCGAAAGGATCTTTCATTAGAAATCACTATGAGATCGAAAGGAGATAAGTGGTAATTGATGATGATCTAGCCTACCTTTCATTGAGTTGCATGTGTTGAGATGTCAGTGAATCATTAAATGAATATTGAGTTCCGAATTTCCCAAAATCTCTATTATTCCTTGCTTGATATTGTCTTTTCCCAAATCCATTGTTTAGTTGGAAAAATTCTCTTAATTTGATAATTTTGTAAATTGTGTGTTTAGGTTTAAACTCGTAGCTATATATCCTTTTTCTTTCCAATTACCGACAAATTGTTCCCTATGGGATTGGACCGCGACTCTTAGTTGGGTATTTTTATTGACGTTGACCGCTTAATCTTCGAACTTGTTTTTTGGGTAATTTGAGCATTATCAAAAATGGTACCGCTTACGGGGAACAATTAGGCGTATTGAATTGATTTAGGATTTATAGTTTACTTGTTTCTATCTAGATTGTGTATGGTGGCCTTTTTGTTTTGTTTTGTTTCTATGGCTCTTTGTGATTTTCACATATTTTGGAGTTGTATGCCCTATACCTACCAATGGGCTTGTAGTGAAACGGATGTGATAAGCAAATTTAGGATTAGTGTTGCGGATGAAAAGCTCATTTAGGTTAAGGGAGCCCTAATCCTTCTTTCCTATGAAAAGAAAAGGCTTCACAAAATGAATCTAACTTGGTCCTATGATATGTTCAACTTTGAGTTTGGACTTGCAACTCTTAGGGATAAGGTGAGAGCAACCGTGGGGGTGGAAACTCCGCCTTATCCAATTGCTGGAAGAACGAACAAGAGTCTCACGACTTGCACCTTGCTTGGTGTGATGAGACTGTCATGACCAAGGGGTACACCCTAGACGTAACATAGAATACAAGACCCCGAGAGACCTCATATAGGCCACTTAGCTTTCATAGTTAAGATAATAGAAAAACGTTAAAATTTAAAAACATTTTCAACAACCTCAAAAATTTATAAAACGAAGCGGAAGTCTCATACAATTGTCTCAAAACCATCTAATACTAAGAGTCATTTAGACACAACCCATACAATAATGTTCAAATCATAAAATGAAAAGACATAAGGAAATGGTGGTCAAATCCTCGAATGCTATGAGGGCTCACCAATCTTCAATGCTTGCCTCTACTAAGATCCTAGCCATTGGAATGAGAGTCGGGAACGCCGGACCCTACATTTGGATGAGAAATGTAGGCAAGAGTATGCGTTAGTTCAAGAATGTACTAAATATGATAGCTTGCATAAACATCAACATAAGCATAAGAGTTAGACAATATAAGTCATAAGCATAATCGATGCACATAATATATCATATCAACATAAAAGGGATACTTCTCAAGTAATCCTCAAAGAATACTTAGCCAAGACACAGGTAATCCTCCTCTAGTCTTACTCATCATAGTAGGAAACCTTAGGCCATCATCCAAGCTCATCACCTATAATTCTCATCTTTAGCTTATCTTGTATAGACATGGGGAATCACCTACTAGCCTTCCTATAACGGCTCATGGGTACTCATCACTTGCCTTACATAAAGGCTAATGGGTAGTCGCCTATTGCCTTACATATATGGTCATGGGTATTCGCCTCCATGTCCATCTTATGGGATCATAGGTATTTGTCTCCATCCCGAACATCATATGACACGGCTATTCACCTCCACATCATTCTATAAGGAATCGTAGGTATTTTCATCCATGTCCTTTCAATATAAGATACGGGTATTCGCCTCCACATCTTTCAATATTAGATATGGGTATTCCCCTCCACATCTTTCATCATAGGGGATCATGGGTATTTGCATCCATGTCCAACATTAGGGAATAAGAGTAGTCACCTCTTACTCTCCTCTAAGGAATATGGAAAATCGCCTCATATCCTTCTCATCTAGAGGTCATGGGTGATCACATCTTGCCTCATCAATTTTAGTCCTTAGTCTAGATTCATTTTAGGTGAGCAATCCTTTCCAACCTAGAATCATTCAATGTGGCAATGCCTTTCACATTCATACTTAAGCAAATCATGTGGAAACTATCCCTTCCACAACAATTACATCAATAATCAATAATTCATACTATAAGCCTCACTCTCAAAGCAATAAATCTCATAATCACCGTATATGCCTCACTCTCAAAGCAATTCTAATGTATCTCACCAATCCTATAAGAATACATCTAAACCCACAAATTCTCCTTTCATGGCATCAAACCCATTTATATCAATTTCAACCTAGAAACACGGGTTAAGCATTGGTACATGTAAATTCATCCTAGAAACATGTAATCCTATCAATTCAATCATAAACAATCATAACCCAATAAATTGGATCAACATTCATCAAGACCCACATCATTAGAAGAAAACCTAGCTCAAATTGGGAAATTTCTACTTTTCAATTGAGGAATCTTGGGGGGACTCCATGGAAGAAAGGATTCCATGGATGAAAAGCCACCATACCTTGTTAACAAAGCTCACAAATGCTTGAGGAATGGAGACTTGACATTGATCCTAGCTTCAACCCTTTATTCTTCTTTAAGTTCTAGAGAGAGAAATATTTTAAGGAGGAAGCTTTGTTCTTCTTTTAGATTCTTAGAAGAATGATTTAAGCTGGCGAAATTAGGGGAAAAAAAATACTTTTATGGGTTTCTAAGTGAAGGGTAAAACAACGTAGCATCGAATTAAAATAATCTGAAAAGAATCAATAGACCCTGACTTAAAATTTGAAAACAAAGCTCGCTGGAGCTCGACAAAGGCCACTCGGCGACTCACCAAGTGAGCCTTTAGCTTGCCGAAATTTACAGTAAGTCGACTTGGGGACTAAGTCAACTTAGTTGATCGGGATTCAACTTTGGCGGCACGCCGAACAGAACGGCGAGCTCGACTTAGCTCGCCTAAAGTTCCAGAACACTGGATGCTAAAATCAAGCTAAAAAGGCGATGGACTCTACTCGACAGATCACCAAGTCGACTCGGCAGATTGCTAACTCGACTAAGCAGTGAATATTTTCCATTATTTGAATTTGACGTGTTACATTATATCTCCATTGGGATCATTCGTCCTCGAATGAGATTCAAGCTGGTACTAAAGGGGAAGAGAGTAACTAAGAACCCAACCTACAATACAACTTCATCGAAATGCATATAACCAAGGAGGAACCATTAACTCCAAGCTAACATACTCAATGCACTATAAGGAAGGTAGGAACTAGACCTAGCAACCCAATATGCATGAAATTTGAACATTTCTCCTGTTCAAGGAGGAACTACCATCTCCAAGCTAAGAAGCATGCTCAACACAATCTCATGAAGACTATATGCAATTTGTTCTCAAAAAGCATAGTTAAGCATGATCAATAACTCATCTCATGAAGTCTATAAGCAACTTATACTCAATGCACAACAACATGAGGAATCAATCATGTAAACTCATTTTCTTTCCAAAACATAAGCTTTCATGGACATGCATAACATAAGGAAGTCATAGGAATATCTAAAACACACATGACATAGAAAAAGAGAGCAAACCATGAGAAACTCATTACCTCAAGCTAGAGTAGGAGTATAAGGAAAAATATGGGGATATCGGGACATCATATCGGCCTCGGTCTCCCAAGTAGCACCTCAACTAAAATATTCATCCACAACACTTTCGCGAAAGCAACTTCCTCGTCTCTCAACTTCGTAACTTGCCGGTCTAAAATCTCAACTAGAACTTCCTCATAAGAAAGATTTTCATCAACTCCCAAACCCTCTAAGGGAACTATAGATGTCGGATCTCCAGCACATTTCTTTAACATAGAGACATGGAAAACCTGATGCACCAATGCCAAATCATTAGGCAACTCTAACTCAAAAGAAAACTTACCAACACGTCTCAAAATCCAATATGGGCCTATATAACGGGGACTAAGCTTTCTTTTCTTCCCAAATCTCATTACACCCTTCATGGGTGGGATTTTCAAGTAAACCCAATCTAGAACACCAAACTCAAGATCTCTTCTTCTACTTCCAAGTAGGAATACTAATGTCTTGGAATAAACCTCCCGGTTTCTGACTTTGCTTAGCTTCCACATCTATAAAAAAGATGATTCTAAACCATCTTAAACCATAACACTACCCTTGGTAGGGTCTACTACTGAACATATCAAGGTATTGTCTAAACACCCTATTAATCTAATCCAAAAATGTCGCCGGAGCATTAGTCAATCAAAATGACATCACGAAAAAATCATAATGACCATACCGGGTTCTAAAAGCTATTTTCGGAATATCATCATCTTTCACCCTCAACTAGTGATAACCCAACCCAAGGTCAATCTTAGAGAAGTAAATCGCTCCTTAGAGTTGGTCAACACTGAAATTTATTTCCCTCACCCTAACTAGGTGGTACATGCAACCCTTAAAAATCATCTTTCTAGCTTTAAGACAAGAGATAAACTAACTCTTAGGCATAAAATTTTCCCCTCTTCCATTCTAGGATAGGCTCATTTGGAAAATGAAATCTGACTACACGGGTTCCACAATCAATAGAAGCATAACAAGATGCAGCCAATCCCTACCAAGAATAACATCACAATCTAGCCTATCAAGCTCCACCAAATCAACATCATGAATTCTATGGGATAAGGAAACGGGACACTTTCTATAGACCCTCTTTGCCACAATAGAATCACCAACAAGAGTAGAGACAGAAAAAGGATCTAACAACACATCAGGGAGCACATCAAATTTCATAGCCACATATGGCATCACAAAAGACAAAGTAGCACCAAGATCAAGTAAGGCATAAACATCAAGAACTTTTAACATACCAGTAACCACATCGGGATAACCCTCTTGTTCACCATGAGTCTGAAGTGCATAAAACCTATTTTTCTTGGGAGCACTAGTACCTGAACCACTTGGACCGGATGAAGGATGGGTTGATCCCTACGATGACTATCTCCCTCATTCTTAGCAACTGAAGGACAATGTCTTATCTTGTGATCCATCTTACCACAACCAAAACAAACATTGGAACTTGCTAGACATTTTCCCGCATGCTTTCTTCCACACCTACCATAATATGGCAATAAAACCCCACTACCTTCTCCTTGGGGCTTAGGGTTAGACACCCTCTCTTGGTTGAACCTTGGAGCCTTAGAATAACCTTTCTCGGAAAACCTTTGTTGATACCTAGGATGACCATGTCTATCGGACCTAGCATGAGACAAATTACCATCACTGGTTCTAGACCTCTTGTTCTCCCTACCCCTTACCTTAAGTTTCTCCTCTTCAATCTGTTGTGCATGAGTCATAAGACAAGCAATATCCATGTCATGGACTAGCATAGTTGTACAACACTCTTTCACTACCAATTTGGACAAACCTGAAACAAACTTTCTCATCCTTGCCCTAGAGTTGGCAACTATAGAAGGAGCACATTTTGACAATTGAGTAAACCTCAAAGCATATTCCGTCATTCTCATATTTCCTTGCCGGAGATTAATAAACTCAAGCACTTTTTCCTTCCTCATTTCAAGAGGAAAGAACCTATCAAGAAAAGCATACTTAAACCTTTCCCATTTTAGGGGACCTGCATCTACCGGTCTTGCTTCCTTCCATTGGTTGATCCAAATTTGAGCAACCCCCTTAACTTGATAAGCGGCCAATTCCACCTTTTCTACCAGAGTTACTCCCATAATAGTCAAGATCTTATAAATCTCATAAATGAACTCTTGGGGATCTTTCTCAACCTTAGAACAATAGAATTTTGGAGGATTCACCCTAGTGAAGTCCCTCACTCTAGATGATGTTGTATCCACATTTGGGTTCACAGGGTTCACAACTTCCCTATTAGCTTGGGCCATCACGGCTTGAGCCAACACTTGAAAAGCAGTCCTAAACTCCGCATTAGTCACTTGCTCGACCAAAGGGTCAACCAGAGATTGAGGAGGATTTTATTGACCGACATTTTCTCCCTCGTTCCTTATAGCATAAGCCTTTTTAGTAGTCATATCCTGAAGATCATCGGATAAAGATTAGGAGAGATACCTTATAGAGTTAAACTCTATCGCACGACTTAGATTAATGAATAAGTTAAGTTTCCTAAACATATTTTACCCTCTAATTCATAAATGTGGCGCACTTCACAATCATGAACAAGACTCTACTAGACGTGGTTTTGCGACATCCTAGAACCTTTCTAAACATTGTGTTTTTATTACCAAGTTTGTCATGACCCAGGAGTACACCCTAGAGGTAACATGGCATACAAGACCCCGAGAGGCCTCATACAAGACACTTAGCTTTCATAGTCAAGATAATAGAAAAATGGTAAAATTTAAAACCATTTTCAACAACATCAAACTTATATAAAATGAAGCGGAAGTCTCATACAATTGTCTCAAAATCATCTAATACTAAGAGTCATTGGGGCACAACCCATACAATAATGTTCAAAACATACAATTAAAAGACATAAGAAAGTGGTGGTCAAATCCTTGAATGTTATGAGGACTAACCAATCTTCAATTCTTGCCTCTACTAAGATCCTAGCAATAGGGATGAGAGTCGGGAACACCGGACCCTACATTTGGATGAGAAATGTAGGCAAGACTATGTGTTAGTAAAATAATGTACTAAATATGTGTAATACCTCGTAAACTAGTAGACTAAACTAGAGCCTCAAACTAGGGTTCTAGAGTTTGATGTTGAGTATTAGAGTCGTAGATGAGACTTTTCGTGCATAGAATGAGGGGTTTAGTGGTCAAAAATCATGGTACGTGTTAAACCCTGTAGTTTAGAAGACTACCTAAGGTTTGGGTGAGGGTTTCAAGGGTATGTGCCAAGGCAAGGGGGAAAAGCCTAAGCTAAAGGCCAAGGCTTCCCAACCTTGGTCTTGCACTGGCCAAGGTTCACGACCAGTGATCTGGACCACAGTCCGTGAAGGGACCTGTGAAGACCCCTTAGACATGTGGGAGGCAAGGCTACTGCTCTAAGACCACGACCATCACCACGACTCGTGGTCTTGACCACAGATCGTTGGAGGTCTTGTGATCATGCCTTTGCCCCATAGAGGCTTGCCAAGTTGAGGAGGGTCACTGGTCAAGGAACCATGGGCTGTGGTGCCCTTGACGGGCCGTCAAAGTGGCCGTAGTCCCTGGACGGGGCTTCCTAGTCGAGGGTCTTTTAGGAAATTCCCTTTTAACTAGTTTTAAGTGGGCAGTCATTTTACATTGATTTTATACACCTATATAAAGTATTTTTAGTCATTAACCTCCCCAACTAAGTCATTAGAATCAAAACCCCAAAACACTCTCCCTTCAAATATTTCTCTCTCTAGAAAACCTCCATTAAAGAAGAAGCTAGAGTTTGAAGCTAAGGTCAAGAACAAAGACTCCATTGTTGAAGGATTGTGTAGGGCTTTGATTAAAGGTATGTTTAGCTTTTCATCTATGGGTTCTTCCACCCATAGAGTTGTAACAACCCGTAAATCTAGTAAGACCAAGCTAATGTCTAATGGAAACTAGTAGGTGAAACTAGAGCTTAACGTGTGAGCTTTTGAGTTTGATGTTTGGGTTTAGATTGTATATTTAATTCCCGAGATTATCTTGAGGAGTCTAGGGGTTAAACGTCAAGGTATGACTACCCAAGGACCACCCTTGGGGTCCTTGAGGAGGACCCTTAGCTAAACCCCCAAGATCCCAAAGAAAACTTAGAGTCACCAAAATGTGGTGACCTACGGATAGGGTTCATTCCCCAGTAGGTCCATCCACTGTCCGTGGATGGACTCCGTAGGTCGAACCCTGCAACAGCCTCTAAGACCAAGCCTCAGCCATGAACCACAGATAGCCAGGAAGGTCTGTGGACCCATCCACTGTCCATGGATTGGGTCTGTGGTCCATCACTGTGCAATATGTCTTAGGTTCGGCCAAGGCAAGGTTGTTTTGGTAAATTCCTATTTCGACCTATTAAGTGTTTGGACGGTTATTTTAGGTTCATCAAGATATTTAAGAGTATTAAAACTATTAAACTCATTATTAACTTCATTATTTCAAAAACCCAAATACTTTCCCTCCCAAAATCTTCTCTCTAGACTCCATTGAAGAACAAAGGAAGGGATCAATCTAAAGGTTCAAGAAGAGGGATTTTTCATATGAATTTGATGGGATTCTAAGCTAAGGTGTGGATGATTTTCATTCTTGGTTAGCTATCACGAAGAAGCTCCTTCAAATCATGTTTTCAAATCCCCCAATTCTAGGGTTTTTCAATCTAGTCATGGGTCTCCTTCCAAAACGAATTCAATTGTTTAATTAAGGTTTGATATGATTGATTATGATGGTTTATGATTGTATTAATGGAGTATTGATGGATTTTGATGAAAATCTCCCTTGGACCCATGATTTCCCCTTCTTCCTAAATTGTGAACTAAGGTGTGACATGATTGATCATGGAAGCTTAACAATCGATATGTTTATGTTTATTATGTTGTTGAATCATGATATCTCTCTATATAGTATGGTAATTCTATAATTTAGGGTTGATCTTGATTCTTAGCCTTGAAAGGCAATTTTCTAGGGTTGTATATGTTGATAAAGATTGTATATGAACTTGTTGATCCACTTGAAAGGTGGAGGTGTTTAATTATGATGTATTTACTTGATGTTAGTATAATTCTACATGTATTCTTGATTAACCTAAGATTCTAGAGTTATGTCATGAAAGAGGCAAATTGAAGAACTTCTTGATGAATTGCCTTAGACTAGATCACCTAGACATAAATTGCTTATGAGTGAATATTGTAGACATGAATGAACTTAATTAGGTCATACATGATGAATCATGGTTGAGTAGTATTGAGATTTAGTTTACTTGATGCTATATGACTATAATGGAGTAAGAATGAAGCATGTGGTTAGTCTACCTTGAGAATTAGGTTTACATGATCACCATGTGAGGTGTTGCTTGAGAGTAATGCTCATAATATGAAGATGACTTCTAGGTCTTTAATAGTAAAAGCTAAAATGAATGAACTATGAATGTAGAGGCTTTAAGAATGAAGCTATTATGCAAGTTGAATTGTATAAGGTACTATTGTGGAAGGACTTTACCCACATGACCTACAATGTGAGTATATGAGCTTATACATGCAAATGAATGAACTATTTGAGTTATGATTATATACATGTCTATTATGATAAATGTTGGATGTGTTGACTTACATGGTCTATGACCCTTGAATGTCATTTATGTGAATGATGCATGATTGTGATATTATGTACATACTCATGAACACTTTAAGAGGGAAGTTTCTATGATGATAATGTTATTGTTGTGCCATTGCAAGGACAATTATTCACACACACTCCATGCATAAACATGATTATGATGTATCAATGGTGTTAATTGAAAGTATAATTCTCATATGCACATTTACACATTATTATGTATGAAATGTACATGACCATGATGATCCTATTGTGTTGATTGAAAGTCCATTCTCATGAGAACACATGATCTTTGGTATGAAAGTTATTCTCACATACTAATGTTGATTCTAGGGTTGAAAGTACATTCTCACCTAATTGAATCTATGAGCTATTTAATGAATTGTATTGAATGAAGGGTAGAGCACTCCTTCACACATGTAAATACAATTCAAGACTAATGATGTATAATTTGGGAAATAGTGCTTAGCACCGAGTGGATATGGAAAATGAGGTAAAGACCCTTCCGCCAATGCAATAGGTTGGGTCATCCAAGTGAACTCATGAGATGGAAGCTTCTCTGCCAATGCAATAGGGCAGGTTTCTAGAAGCAATCTCCCTATCCCATAACTATGTGCCAACATAGGACCTTAGATAGTAGATCCACCTTATAGATATACATTTAGTTCTACCTTAGGCAAGTAGGACACCTTCTTTCGGTGTGGGGTTACATGACACCGGATTCCATGTAGCTCACATGGTCTATGTCGGTTATGGCTACTTTCCCTATATAATAAAGATAATGAATGAGACATGAACTATACTATGACTTCTTAAGAGTTTTACTTAGTAAGAGTGGGGGTATGGGACTTCACTTTTACATTGCACGAGTAGACTTTGTAGGATGTCATGGGATGGTTCCTTTATATTATGATGAGATTCGAATGCATGCATGTATATTGAATAGATAGTTGTTATGAATGACTTTCCTTATAATTCAAGTAATGTACATGACTATTTCTTTATTTGTGATTATTGATTATAATGAGGTCTAAATATGAAATGCATGACTAAGGTAGCTTCAAAGGAGTACTTAGTAGGGTTGGTATTATGGGATGCCAACCATACATTGCACAAGTGTTTCTTAGGGGTTGCTTATGTGATGATTACTTTATGATGAGATGATCTTGGTATTTGACTTTGTATTGTGTTGATATTGGAGACTATGCTTGTTATTATAATAATATCCCTCATGATATGATGAAATGTGTGTGAATTGTCTTATTGGTTGCATTCTCCAACTATTTCAAAGATGATGTTCAAAAATGGTAGATAGCATGATTTCAAATGAAATGTCCATTTTTATGCATGTTTAATGGTTTTGTGCATGGCTTCCATACTTAGTACATTTTGTGCTAACCCATATTTCTACATTTTCAATAAGTGTAGGCTTTGGAGATATTGGATTCCATCCTCATGGCTAGGTTCATATGAGATCAAGAAGAAGAAGATTGGTGGGTCCTCATTGTATTTGAGAGCTAAACTATATGTCATTTATTGTCTTCCTTTTATGTTTTAGACTTTGGTTGTAAGGGCTATGTCCCTAAGATTGTATTTCAAGAGTTTTATTCCAAGTATAATAGATGGTTTGAGACATAGTGTCATAGATCTCTTTCATTTTATAAGAGACTTCGATTGTAAAGAAAAGTTTTCAATTCTGCACTATTTTCCTATGCTTTTAGGTTCATGTATGCTATGATGCTTGTATGCAACCCCTTAGGGGTCAAGTACGTTGTGTTACTTCTAGGAGGTAACCCCGGGTCGTGACAAGAGTCCCCTAGAATTTCCCCAAATTTGTGAAGAAGAACCCCAATCTAAGCTAGGGTTTCTTCCAATGAGTGGGTATAGTTGGGTATGACTCCAATTGGTTGGATAATACTTATTTATGGTTGATTTAGTGTTGATTCATGATATTATGAAGAATTTATGTGAATTCCATGGTTAACCCTTGAAATCAAAGTATGTGGGTTTAAGCCTTGTGAAGAGAAATTGATGATTCTTGATAGATCTTATAGAATTGTTATCGTGTAAAGAACTTATTCAAGAATAGGAATATGAAATCATGAATTGAACTAAATTTATGAATGTATGATAGATCATGAATTGTAATGATTGAAATTGGGACTTTATGAAGAATTATTCTTAGAATTGCCTATGACTGGCTTGTCACTAATATGTCTTGTGATCTAGCCTAGAATGATGAATGTCGAGTAAATCTTGAAAGTAGGACTTGAAGTCATAATGTTGATCACTAGGGCTTATAGAGTAAGTCTAATATGATGAGTAGCTTGCATATAAATGATACACTAGAGGTTAGAGTTGTTGTGGAAGGTCTTCTCACATAGAATGATTCTAGATTGTGAAAGGTCTTCTCACATAGAATGATTCTAGATTGAAAGGTTAATCACCTAAAATGAATCAAAGAATGTTAGAACATAATAGCTTGAAGTTGTGAAATATGATCCCTTCATGTATAGCTTGTTTATGTAGCATGAGTTAGAAGTTCGCATGGTAGCTTGGGATTGAGGAACCATACTCTCCTAAGGTTAGCTTGAATTAGTATTTGTGGGATGATATTCATGGTAGCTTGCATTTGTGTAGGCATGGTAGCCTATGATTTAGGACCTATACTCTCCTAAAGGTAGCTTGAACTAGCAGTGTAAAAGTGCCTTCAAGGTAGCTTGACTTGGTTAGGCCAAGACCATTTCATAGTATCTTAGGACTGGAGATTCATACTCTCCTAAGGATAGCCTAGGGTTGAGGGTTTATACACCCCTAAGGGTAGCACACACCATATATAATGTTTGCATGGTAGCTAGGTTGGAATACTTGTATTCTCCCTTGTATAGCTTGGATTGCATGATAGTGTGTTTTACATGGTAGTTAGGTCTAGCCTAGTATGGTGCTATTATTTTATAGTCTAGAATGATAAATAGTAAACATTGACTAAGCTAGCCTAAAGAAGTACTTAGTGTGAATGGTAGTATGGGATGTCATTCATACATGGTAGAAGTATGACTTGAAGCTACTTATGAAGTGTTCTCTTATATAATGTATGCTTAACTTGGATTGTTGCTATAGTTTCCTTCCATGATATGATTGACTTAAGATGGTAGTTCCTTGTCTTTATGAAGTAGGTCAAGAATCACACCTTTGAATAGTAAGCATGAATAGAGTGACTTCAAGATATGCTTAGTTTTAGTGGTATTATGGGATGCCATTCATGCATTGCACAAGTGTGCCTTGAAGTTTCTTAGGAGTATAGTGCTTTTATGAAATGAAAACCTAGGTCTTGACTATGAATGTGGACTATGCCCAAGAATGACCAAAAAGAGGTACTTAGCTTGGATGGTATTATGGGATGCTATTCTTGCCTTGCACAAGTATGCTTGACGTGGCTTGTGAAGTAGTTCTCTTGTAATATAAAAGACTAAAGGTTGAAGAATGTAAGTATGAAAGTTTAAGTAAAGACTATGCCATGAATATGATTTATCTCCTATGCTTATTAACTATGTCTTATGTTGACTTGTGATGATATGATGCTTATTATTGGAGGTTATGCTATGATTATGTTATTATCTCTTATGTTTATGTCTTATGTTGACTAACCATTTTGAGATGCTCTTATGATGTTGTGCTAGCTTTCATACTTGGTACATTTTGTTCTAATGCATACCTTGCCTACATTCTAATCAAATGTAGGGTTTCGGAGATTGAGTTCCTTTGAAGGCTAGGTTCCTAAGGAGCAAGAAGAGTTGAAGATTTTGGTGAGTCCTCATAGCTTCGAGGATAAACCCATTATGTTTCCTTATGTCATTCTTTATGTTTTAGACTTTGATATGGGTTGTGTCCCAAGAGTTTTATTCAAAAGTTTCTAGTAGATGGTTTGAGACAAATGTGTAGTAATGACTTCCGCTTGCTTTATGAAAATGTTTTCGATTGTATGGATCATGGTTTTAAATTTTCTGTGCTTTTCTATTTTCTTATGTTATGATTATGCTAAGGGGCTTGTATGAGACCCCTTCGGGGTCAAGTACGCCATGTTACACCTAGGGTATACCCTTGGGTCGTGACAAACTTGGTAATCAGAGCACAAGGTTTAGAACGGTTCTAGGATTGTCTCAAACCAAGTCTAGTAAAGTCTTGTTCATAAATGTGAAGCGCACCACATTTATGAATGAAAGGCTATTGGATGCTTAGGAAAATCTCACTTCTTCATTCTCTTAGTTGTGCCATAGATTTTGGCTTTAGTAGGCCCTTCTTCTAATGTGTGCCCTGTGGTTTTTCAAGGTATGTCTAATACAAGGGCTAATGCTAGGAGAGATGAGGAAGACAATGGAGAACAAGAGGTTCCTCTTCAAGTTCCAAACCAAGCTCCTCCTCAAGCCCCAAATGACCCTCCAATGGAGAATGTCACTCTTGCGGAGTTTAGGGCTTCTATGCAATTGTTGGCTCAAGCCTTGACGGCGCAAGCCAATAGAGAGGTTGTGGCTCCGACAAACCGTATAAGAGGGATGACTTCTTCTAGAGTGAGAGAGTTTTTGAGGATGAATCCTCCAGAGCTTAGTGGCTCCAAGGTGGAAGAGGATCTGAATGGGCTCATAGAAGATGTTTATAAAGTGTTAGCTATCATAGGGGTGACTTCGATAGAAAAAGCGGAGCTAGCCGCTTATCAATTAAAGGATGTTGCCCAAATATGGTATGAGCAATGGAAAGATGTTAGGTCGGTAGAAGTTGGTACTATAGAGTGGGAAGCATTTAAGTCGGCCTTTCTTGAATGGTTCTTTCCTCGCGAGTTGAGGGAGGCTAAGTTGGAAGAGTTCATAAATCTTAAGCAAGGTAACATGAGTGTAAAAGAGAATGCCTTAAAATTTACTCTTTTGTCTAAGTATGTTCCATATTTGGTAGCAAATCCAAGGGATTTGATGAATAGGTTTATAATGGAGGTGTCCGATATGGTAGAAGAAGAATGTTGTATGGCAATGCTTGTTGATGATATGGAAATCTCACACCCCATGGTGTTTGCCCAACAAATATAAGAGTCAAAACTCAAGAAGGAGAGGGCTAGGGAGAAAAAGAGGTCTAGGGTGGATAATGATAAGTCCTTTCATGATAGGTCCGATGGACATGGTCGTTCTAGGAATCGACAAAAGTTTTCCGGACAAGGCTTTTCTAATGCTCCTAAGCATAAGGATGATAGGGTGTCTACTCCTAGGCCACAAGGGAAAAGTAATAAGTCCCTATGGCCCACTTGTGCCAGGTGTGGTAAGAGGCATGAGGGTAGGTGTTTAGCCGGTAGAGAAGGTTGCTATGGTTGTGGTGAGAGTGCCCACATGAAGAAAGATTGCCCAAAGACAAAGGCTATAAGAAGAGAGGGTAAGCAAGTTTCCACTAGTAGTGAGGATGTGGAGCTTCAAAAGAAGAATAGGTTTTATGCTCTCCATTCTAGAGAAGATCAAGAGTGATCTCCTCATGTCCCTTCCGGTATGTGTTGTATGCTTTAGTAAATTTCTGGATTTCTTGTCTTTTGTGACTTGTTATGTTGAACTTGAAGTTGTCCTTAGTATGATTTATGTTTAGAAGAGCTTGTGTAGGCTTACTCCCAAGGGGGAGATAGCGTGCCTATATAATAAGGTTATTATGTGATTATGTGTTGCCATGATTTCCTTATATGCATGTTCATGAAAATTCTTAGGTCTTGTTAGAAATGACTTATATGCATTTTTTCCCTCATGTTGTAGTGCATTGAGTAGAGTTGCATGTAGACTTCATGAGATGATTATATGAGCATGCCTTAGTTTTGGAGTTGAAAGATTCCTCCTTGAATAAATGACTTTTGTGAGTAAATTGTATTTAGGCTCCATGAGTGTATCTTGAGAATGTTTTAGCTAGGATATGTTAGTTCCTCCTTGAAAATGATTAGATATAGAATTTCATGCATTTTAGGTTGTTAGATGTAGTTCCTACTCCCTTGTGTTGCATTTAGTATGTTTAGCTTGGAGTTGAAGTTTTCCTCCTTGGTTGTGTGCATTTAGATGAATTGCATGCATGACGAGCAGCTAGTCTAGAGTCGTTTCCTTTTAAAAAGTGTTTCAAATTGTCATTCGAGGATGAATGTTCCCAAGGGGGAGATATTTCAATACCAGGGAAACTAGTAGACTAAACTAGAGCCTCAAGCTAGGGTTCTAGAGTTTGAAGTTGAGGATTAGAGTCGTAGATGAGACTTTTCGTGCATAGAATGAGGGGTTTAGTGGTTGAACGTCAAGGTACGCGTTAGACCCCGTAGTTTAGAATACTACTTAAGGTTTGGGTGAGGGTTTCAAGGGCAAGTGCCAAGCCAAGGGGGCCAAGCCTAAGCCAAAGGCCAAGGCTGGCCAACCTTGGCCATGCACTGCCCAAGGTTCATGACCACCTTCACGACCAGTGATCTTGACCACGGTCCGTGAAGGGGCCCGTGAAGACCCCTTAGACATGTGGGAGGCAAGGCTACTGCCCCAAGACCACAACCATCACCACGACTCGTGGCCTTAACCACGGATCGTGGGAGGTCTCATGGTCATGCATTATCCCCATGGAGGCTTGCCAAGTTGAGGAAGGCCACTGGTCATGGGACCACGGGCCGTCAAAGTGGTCGTAGTCCCTGGACGGGGCTTCCTAGTCGAGGGTCTTTTAGGAAATTCCCTTTTAACTAGTTTTAAGTGGGGGTCATTTTATATTGATTTTATACACCTATATAAATTATTTTAAGTCATTAACATCCCCAACTAAGTCATTAGAACCAAAACCCCAAAACACTCTCCCTTCAAATATTTCTCTCTCTAGAAAACCTCCATTGAAGAAGAAGCTAGAGTTTAAAGCTAAGGTCAAGAACAAAGACTCCATTGTTAAAGGCTTGTGAAGGCCTTTGATTAACGGTATGTTTAGATTTTAATCTATGGGTTCTTCCACCCATAGAGTCCCCTAGAATTTCCTCAAATTTGTGAAGAAGAACCCCCAATCTAAGCTAGGGTTTCTTCCAATGAGTGGGTATAGTTGGGTATGACTCCAATTGGTTGGATAATACTTATTTTAGGTTGATTTAGGGTTGATTCATGATATCATGAAGAATTTATGTGAATTCCATGGTTAACCCTAGAAATCAAAGTATGTGAGTTTATGCCTTGTGAAGAGAAATTGATGATTCTTGATAGATCTTATAGAATTGTTATCATGTATAGAACTTATTCAAGAATAGGAATATTAAATCATGAATTGAACTAGATTTATGAATGTATGATATATCATGAATTGTAATGGTTGAAATTGGGATTTTATGATGAATTATGCTTAGAATTGCCTATGACTAATATGTCTTGTGACCTAGCCTAGAATGATGAATGTAGAGTAAATCTTGAAAGTAGGACTTGAAGTCATAACGTTGATCACTAGGGCTTATATAGTAAGTCTAATATGATGAGTAGCTTGCATATAAATGATACACTAGAGGTTAGATTTGTTGTGGAAGGCTTTTACCCACATGACCTATCTTGTACTAAATGAATGTTTGTATGAAGAATGTGAAAGGTCTTCTCACATAGAATGATTCTAGATTGAAAGGTTAATCACCGAAAATGTATCAAAGCATGTTAGAACATAATAGCTCAAAATTACTATATATGATCCCTTCATGTATAGCTTGTTTATGTAGCATGAGTTAGAAGTTCTCATGGTAGCTTGGGATTGACGAACCATACTCTCCTACGGTTAGCTTGAATTAGTATTTGTGGGATGCTATTCATGGTAGCTTGAATTAGTGTAGGAATGGTAGCCTAGGATTGAGGACCTATACTCTCCTAAGGGTAGCTTAAACTAGCATTGAAATAATGCCTTCATGATAGCTTGACTTGGTTAGGCCAAGACCATTTCATCGTAGCTTAGGATTGAGGATTCATACTCTCCTAAGGAGAGCCTAGGGTTGAGGGTTTATACTCCCCTAAGGGTAGCATGCACCATATAGAATGTTTGCATGGTAGCTAGGTTAGAATACTTGTATTCTCCTTTGTATAGCTTGGATTGCATGATAGTGTGTTTTGCTTAGTAGTTAGGTCTAGCCTAGTAGGGTGCTAATCTTTGATAGTCTATAATGATAAATAGTAAGCATTGAGTAAACTAGCCTAAAGAAGAACTTAGTGTGAATGGTAGTATGGGATGCCATTCATACATGGCACAAGTATGACTTGAAGCTACTTATGAAGTGTCCTCTTATGTGATGTATGCTTAGCTTAGATTGTTGCTATAGTTGCCTTCCATGATATGATTGACTTAAGATGGTAGTTCTTTGTCTTTATGTAGTAGGTCAACAATGACACCTTTGAATAGAAAGCATGAATAGAGTGACTTCAAGATATGCTTAGTGTGAGTGGTATTATGGGATGCCATTCATGCATTGCATAAGTGTTCCTTGAGGTTGCTTCGGAGTATAGTGCTTTTATGACATGAAAACCTAGGTCTTGACTATCAATGTGGACTATGCCCAAGAATGACCAAAAAGAGGTACTTAGCTTGGATGGTATTATGGGATACTATTCTTGCCTTGCACAAGTATGCTTGAGGTGGCTTGTGAAGTAGTTCTCTTATAATATGAAAGACTAAAGGTTGAAGAATGTAAGTATGAAAGTCTAAGTAAAGACTATGCCATGAATATTATTAATCTCCTATGCTCATTAACTATGTCTTATGTTGACTTGTGATGATATGATGCTTATTATTGGAGGTTATGCTATGATTATGTTATTATCTCTTATGTTTATGTCTTATGCTGACTAACCATTTTGAGATGCTCTTATGATGTTGTGCTAGCTTTCATACTTGATACATTTTGGTCTAACGCATACCTTGCCTACATTCTAATTAAATATAGGGTTTTGGAGATTGAGTTCCTTTGAAGGCTAGGTTTCTAAGGAGTAAGAAAATTTGAAGATTTTGGTGAGTCCTCATAGCTTCGAGGAAAAATACATTATGTTTCCTTATGTCATTCTTTATGTTTTAGACTTTTATATGGGTTGTGTCCCTAGACATTTATTCAAGAGTTTCTAGTAGATTTTTAAGACACCTGTATAGTAAAGACTTCCGCTTGCTTTATGAAAATGTTTTCAATTGTATGGATTAAGTTTTTTAATTTTCTGTACTTTTCTATTATCTTATGTTATGGTTATGCTAAGGGCTTGTATGAGACCCCTTCAGGGTCAAGTACGCCATGTTACACCTAGGGTATACCCTTGGGTCGTGACAATATGATAGCTTGCATAAACATCAACATAAGCATAAGAGTTAGACAATATAAGCCATAAGAATATTCGATGCACATAATTTATCATATCAACACAAAAGGGATACTTCTGAAGTCATCATCAAAGCATACATATGCAAGACATGGGTAAACATACATATTCAATTGAGTAGTATTGGGGACTCCATGGAATAAAGGATTCCATGGATGAAAAGCCATCATACCTTGTTAACAATGCCCACAAATTCTTGAGGAATGGAGACTTGACATTGATCCTAGCTTCAACCCTTTCTTCTTCTTCAAGTTCTAGAGAGAGAAATATTTTAAGGATGAAGCTTTGTTCTTCTATTAGATTCTTAGAAGAATGATTTAAGTTGGGGAACTTGGTGAGTAAAATATTTATATAGGTTTCTAAGTGAAGGGTAAAACAATGTAGTATCAAATTAAAATCATCTAAAACGACTCAAAAGACCCTGACTTAAAATTTAAAAACAAAGCTCGCTGAAGCTCGCCAAAGGCCACTCGGTAACTTGCCAAGTGAGCCTTTAGCTTGCCAAAATTTACAGTAAGTCGACTTGGGGGCTAAGTCAAGTTAGGCTATGGGGAGTCGACTTTGGCGACACACCAAACTGAACGGCGAGCTCAACCTAGCTCGCTTAAATTCAAGAACACTGGATGCTAAAATTGAGCCAAAAAGGCAAGGGGCTCTACTCGGTGGATCACCAAGTCGACTCGACGGATCGTCACCAAGTCGACTAAGAAGTGTGTATTTTCCCTTCTCTTAATTCGAGGTGTTATAGAGACGGTTCAATTCAAGTTTGGGATTGAAATGTTGAAAGTCAATATGAAAACACAAGAAGGGATTGAGGTGGATATAGAAGATATCTTGAGCTTGTGCAACCAACTCAAACCAATAACAATCCAAGAAGCTGGAATAAATAACATGATACTAGAGTTGCAAGTTTTCACAACCCAAAGTACACCTTAGATGTGACATGGTGTATAGGCCACAAGAAGCGATACACAATCCGTTTAGCATACATCATACAAGATAATAGAAAACAATAGAGTTTAAAAGACAGTTTCAAATCATAAGAGTTAATAATATGTAGTAGAATTATAACATAGTCTCATATACATATATTACATCAAAGAGTGATTGCGTACATCACATAAAAATCTGAAATGAAACGACATGAAAGCAATAATGACTCTCGGTCCTCAAAAAACGAGGACTCACCAATCTTCAATAGCTCGATATGGCATCACTAGCCAAGAGTATGCAGAATAGAAGTGTCTAACCCTACATTCGTGAAACAGTGTAGGCAAGAGTATGTGTTAGTACATGGAATGTACCAAGTATAATAGCAATGCATAAAAGTTATGCAATCATGCTACAAAGGAACTTAGGATGCCATAAAATGACCAAGTTAAATCATAAGATAAAAGGGTTAGAAAACATAAATCATAATCATGGTCAATGGAAACTAAACATCTTTAAGAAACTTTTAAGATACTTATAAAAGTAACCTTAGTTCATTATTGTGGGAGATCAACCTTTAACCGACATAGAGACGATGTGAACTATAACATGGAATCTGGTGTCTACCCCACATTGAAAAGAGGTGTTCTCACTTGCCAAGGTAAGAACCATGAACTTCTAGCTTACATGGATCCACTAGCTATTGTCTATCTAGACAAACTTATAGTGGCACATAGTTTATGGGACATGGGTAATCTCCACTTGTCCACTCGGTGCTAAGCATAAATCCCACAGAATATTCATTAATCTTAACTTATCTTAACATTTTTGAGATATGGGTATTCTCCACTTGTCTTATCATTATAGGACATATGTAATCACCGCTTGCCTCATCATCCATGGAATGGCACATCAAGTAGTCAATCCAAGCTAAATTTAATTAGAACAGATCCTTAAATCTTTATTCATCTTAGGTGAGAAGACTTTTCAACCTTATGAATTATTTATGTGAGAAAATCCTTTCATAGCAACAACAATAATACTTCACTCTCAAAGCATCCTTAAATCATTTTCATAAAACATATTCATATATTTAAGCTTCTTCATAAATTCATGTAAATTAGGGTTCATAGTCAATATTCATAGATTAATGCATGGGTTCACATGGAATTGGTTGAAACGCATGTAATTAAATCCAAGTCATCAAAATAAGATCATAATAAAGCAATTGAATCCATACAAATAGAACCCATGAGGAACTGAGTGAAAATCTAATCAAATCTTGGGAAATCAAATTGGATAATTGAAGAAACTTTGGGGGCTCAATGGGTGATTGGAACCCATATATGAACTCCCTAAATACCTTGATTGAAGCCCTAAGCAATGATGAATAAAGGATACTTGAACTTGAAGAACCCTAGCTTCTTCTTCTTCTTCTTCCTTGATCTAGAGAGAAGATTTTTGGAGAGGATGAATTTGGTCAAGTTTAGGGAACTTAGGAGAATGAATTAAAATTGGTAGTTTATGACTTAATTCACTTATATAAGTCTTGAAATAGGGTTTAAAACGACGTATTATGGGTACCAAACACTTTGGGAAAAGACCACAATGATTCTAACTTAAAAACTGACGAGGTGACTTAAAAGAAGGACTTCACAAGCTGTCTAAGGCTTCACGGGATGCATACCCAGTCGTGAAGCTTCACCTTCCCGATAGCTCTTCACCAAATTAAAATGGGTATAACTTTTTACTCCAAACTCGCAATGAGGGAAATTTAGTGGCGTTGGAAAGAGGACTCAAAGAACTTAAATTTGATAGGTCATGGGTCACCAAATTCATTTTGTGATGAGAGATTTGATCGTTCGAAGTTAATACAAAATTTAAAAACATATGGAAGACTTGTACAGACCCCTAGACGGGTCGTCCAAGTCACCACGGGCCGTCTAAGGTTCCGTCTAGGTGACCTCTGCCCAGGCAGACTTGGATGGTCATTCACAATGCCCTAAATGGGCCATGGACCCCTAAACGGATCGTCTATGATGTCGTGAAGGGTCCATGTCCATTTTGGGTTCGTGGACTTGCCTGTGTGCCCTTTCTATCCATTTCTCGATGTCCGAGGTGTTACACAAGAAAAAGTTTAGTTCATGTGGAATCGAGGGTGTCACATAATTGAGGGCAAACTATTATGAAAAGCAATGTTCAAGTGGCTTAGTAACTCTCTCATTCTTTCCCAAGGATCCAAAATAGAAGAATGATTCAAAGTTGGGTAAGAAACTCAAGTTTTCAAAATGGATATATCAAACACTATTCTTGATACTCTCATGTACTCCCCATTCTCTTAGGAGTGAAAATGATCTTAAGTTGGGGAGAAGGTTCATTGCCTCGAAGTGGAAACACAAAAGGTGATTAACCCAACGTCACGCCATGACATTAAATTGTGCACTTGATAAGAGGCAACTCATCGGTATGAAAATAAGTTTAAATTCTAGTATTTGAATTGTAGTTTAGAGTTGATTTTTGTTTTTGACTAACCCTCATAATAACAAAGTTTGTGGTGGTATTTTGAACAGATTTGAATGCATAAAATTCATTGTGATTGAAATTTGGGGTAAACACACCTTCAAAAATATGAGTTGGCCCATTTTTGGATGCCCAGGTGTGCCTAAAAAATTAGGTGGATCACAATTTTTGCATAGCCATTGCCCAAATGAACAATAGCTTCATCAAGTCTGGCACCAAGTTACTAATTTTGATCACGTGAGCCTCTGACCGTGATCGGGATGCATTAAAACATCAGGTGTGTCTGGTGCCGCATTCATGAAAATTAAATCAACTTCTTGTCGTAATCCTGAGGAGCGGGGTTGCGTATGTGATGGCTCGCATGAAATTAAAGAGGTAGTAGTTTCTAATCAGGTTCATTGTACCAAATAACTCCTTAAAATGTCTCAAAAACTCCCCCCCCCCCCCTAAATAAAATCAATTGCTTAGGTCATTTGGTGGAAATATATACATTCAAGTTTTTGCTCCTCACTTAAGGTATGATCTTTCTCCATTCTCTCGATTAGTTTCGAAATTTGTAGGTAGTTTGAAAAAGGGTTGAATCTCACCCTACATTGTGATCATGAATTGTCATTGAAAAACTAATTTTTTGTTGGGGTGTTGTTTAATGTTGCATCATGAGTGTAATCTAAAAAATTGGGTGTTGGATTGTTAATTTTATGTGAAAAAGGCATAAGAAAATGTTTCTCACAACCTGTTCGATGAAATTCCAAATTGAAGTTTGATTTTCTGGGCTAAATTGTTCTACGCGATTGTGATGTCTCATCTCGTGATTGCATTGTATTAAATTTTGAAATTCCACAATCGTGATGCCTAATCCCGCGATAAATATTAATTGAAAATGTGACGCTCGTGATTATATAGTTCCATCTCGTGATCGTTATGAGTCGTCTAACTCGTAGAAGTTTCTGCCAAAAATAGTAGTTTCGCCCCTGTTCCCTCGACTCCTTTTTTTCACTCATTTATTTGGCCTAATTGCTTGATAATACATTGGGTTACTTTCCTTATCACTCATTTGACATGTTTGCATCTTTTATAGGTTCTTTATTTGCAAAAGAATGGCCAATAACGTCAACCAAGTTGAGGAACAAATGCGATAAAAAAAATTTGGGGATGACATCTTTGACTCTGAGCGATTTTTATTAGCTTAATGCCATCGATTGCATGAATGCCTCCTCACGAAGAATATCACAACGGAGAGGGGTCTTCTCTTGAAAAATAATCAAGAGCGCATGCCAGATTTCTATGGGCGATTAAAGGCCAGTGGATGGATCTGTTTTGCGAATGAGCCTATCAAGGCTAACTACATAGTAGTTCAAGAGTTCTATGCCAATGCTGCCGAAACTGACTTCTCTGGTGACTTGGTAGTTATGGTATGGGGCAAACAATAATTACTATGGTCTTCCCGATAGCGATAATCAAGTTCACATGGCAAAGGTAAAGAAAGCGGGCAAAGAGTGGTTTGTGACACACTTGCATGGGGCCATAAGCCTAGGTGAATTGAGAACAACCACTGAATCTGTCATAACCCGAGCCTACACCCTGGACGTGGCCGGCACTCAAGAACCATTGTTGGTCCTCAAGTGAACCCTCATCCTAGCTGACTACAAGCGGAAGACTAACTCATGCATACATAAGCATCATATTTATAGAAACGTTTAAACATAATTTACTAAATCTTAAAACTCTGTTGAATATACTAAGTATGAAACATAAGTTTCAAATAAAATATCTGAAAATTGAAAGATTCTCCAAAATTATTGATCTATGAAGCCTATAATGTATACAAGGATGAGTATTGGGAAAAGACCCTCGACTTCTCAGGAGAACTTCTAGTAACAACTCATAAAAATTGGAGTACTCCAGAAGAAAGGAGGTCTTACTCAAAAGCTGACAAATGATCTCAACGGACTCTTGTTGAGGATCCTAAGAGCTTGTATCTGCATCATTTGAAAGATGGAGGTCGAATAACATCAGTACATTGAATGTAAGAGTATGTAATATAGCTAAATAGCAAATAACTTAATGAAAGAACTGCAATAGATAAAACACAAACTCAACTGAATATAAAGGAATAAAGGAATGAAATCGTTTAAAACTTTACAAAAACACTTACTCACCTCTAAAACTCAACATAATAAGTGATATAATAAAAATACACTGTTAATTCTTTTTTGGAGATTCTCTAACCGACAACCATCACTATGAGCTACGTGATAATACAGCGTCTAGCCCATGCTGCTAAAACTGTCATATACCTTTACGGGGTATAAAACAACCTCAACTAAGTTGATCCACTAAGCTATGCTTAAAATGCAATAAGGAATTATCGAAAAAGTATGACCCTTTACCCATGTTGGCATACATGGTTTATGAGGAATTTGAGTTGTCTGAACTAGTCCCCATATCGGTGCTTAATACTACTCCCATTAATATATACTCATGCTCATATGTTTAAAAACATAACTCTTCCTCTTGTTTGAGATAATTTCTCGGTAACTACTCTTGAAATACATTTTGAACTCATAACTCCTTTAGAAATCTCAGTTTCTCTTTTATCAATGTAAAAATTGATACCTCTGGAAATACATAGTCCCTTATACTCTTACTCAATTCATACTTGAAAACTCTTTCTCAAAAGCATATCAAAATCAGATTTTAATATGATCATTGATGACTCGGGAAGTCATATTGCATAAACATTGATTGTATATCTAGATACCATACCGCTCATACATTAATGGCATACTTGATTGTCATACTAATCATGTTTTAGAAACTCTTTTCTCAAAACTCATCTTTACTTTCTCAAAACTCAATTTAAGAAATCAAGTGTTGACTTTAAAATGCTTTTCAAAATTTATAACTCAAATCATAGGGTTCATGTGGAATTATGGAAATGAATGACTCAACTCAGGGATCCTAATAGCATTAAGGAAACTCATAACTCAGAACTCAAGAACTTGAAACTCATAACTCAACGGTATTTCTCCTTTCAAAAATATTCAATTCATAGAGTTCATGCTGAAATACAAACATGAACAAATCAACTCAAGAATTTTAATGCATAACATATAGAAATTCAATAATTAGGAATAGAATTTCAAAAAGAAATAGGAACTCAAAAACACAAATAAACTTATCTCAAGAATACTCAAATATAGGGATAGAGTTCTAGATTACTCTTTTACTAATTTGAAAGTAGATGTAGGGAGTGAGGATGAACTAGTCCAACACTATGATAGCCTTACATACATGGAAGAACAAGGTTCTTAAAGAATCTTGAAGAACTTTGGAGAAGAACTTGATTAGAAGCCTTGAAACCCTAGCTTTTAGGAGAAAAATCAAGAAAACCTTTCTTAAATTTCTTGAATTAGTTTCTTGAAACTCTATGGACAAGAATTATGATTTTAATTAGTGATTCACAATTTTATTGAGGAATTTTAGTTGGAAAGAATGAAATTCTTGGAGAAAGACTTACCTTGAAGAAGAATCTTGAAAAAGATTGAAAGAATCTTGAATGGAGTCTTCTACTTTGATTCTTCCTAAGGGTTTTGTCTTAGGGTTTGAAAAAAAAAGAGAATTATGGATTAAGAGATGAAAATCTGATTATTTTGGTTCTTTAATTAGTCAAGAAATTCGTTTAGGGTTTTCTTAGAGGTAAAAAGTCAGAAACGGCCCTTTTTAATGTTTTCCCGTCGGCTAATTCGCCACAGCACTGTATCAGGTTACTAAAATAGTCATAACTTTTTACTCAAACCTCGGATTGTTGCGAAATTTGTGGCGTTGGAAAGAAGATTCAAATACCTTTAATTTGATAGGTTATGGGCCACATAACTCTTTATATTTTAAGAGATATGGTTGTTTGAAGTTGACCCAACTAGAATCTTACACCAAAACTTAATCGATAAGGAAACTTTCAACTCTACTTTGTGCTAGGAGTTTCTAGTGACCTTAATTGATATCCAAAATCATTCTCACACTAAAGAATTTACTTTTATACATCTCGGCAATTTAAGAATCATCTGATATGACCCTACAAGTAAATGAAGAATGGTTCGAGTCTTAACTTAAAAAATTTCATGGTGTTACAATATCTCCCCTTGGAAGCATTCGTCCTCGAATGACGGTTGGTCTGAGAAGGGAAAGGGGTTACTGTCACACCCCGAGCCTACACCCTAGGCCCCTAGCACTCGAGAACCAATGTTTGCCCCCAAGAGAACCCTTGGCCTGGCTAACTACTCAGCGGAAGACTTAAAGCATTAATACAAGCATTTAAATGCACTTTGAATAACTGTCTCAAAATAATCTTAGAACGTTTAAGGATAAACATTCAACTTGGCCAAAATGGCAACTCAAGTCTTAACATGAATGTAAAGACAAAATGACTACTAATTGTCTATGAAATCTCTAAGTACTATGAGGGAAGTCGGGACAAGACCCCCGATCATCCTAACAACTGAAAAAAACTAAAACAATAAGAAAAGGGATCCTCCGGAAAGCATGAAGGCTCACCAACTGACTCTGAGTGCTCAACTGGATCACCGAGGCGCTGGATGCTAATCCTGGTTACCTGTGTCTACATCATAATAAGATGCAGGCCAACTGGCATCAGTACATTCAATGTACAAGTATGCGAGGGGGATTCTAAAACAAGACATAATCTTGAAAGGAACTGAAGAACAAACTTGGTCTCAACTCAACTGAATTGAACTGTACTCATTTCAATATAAAGCAATACAAACAAGTGCAATATAAAGAAAAGCTTTTAAAACATGGATATCAACTCTATGTATTTAGAAATACAATAGTAACTATGTATGTATGAAAAGATACAATATAACTCTAAAATATATATAAAAATACAAAATACTACTATGGGAGTTTCTCTAACCGACAACCATCATGTATAATGTTGTCAGGGTCGTCCTATACCTTACTGAGGGTATAGAACCTGACTACTAAGTGGATCCACTAAGCTATGCTAAAAAGCACTCAAGGTATCATCTAAAAAGTATGACCCTTTTCTACACATGATGGCTACATGGTTTATGGGGGATGGGAGTTGTCTGAACTCTCCCCCATATCGGTGCTCAGTACTACTCCCAAAATATAATACTAGCTCTTATGTTTAAAAACAAACTTCTTTCTGTGGTGTGAGATAAATGCTCAAAACTTAGCTCAAAGTCTATCTTTGAAATCAAAATTTCCTCTCTTGCTTAATTTGAAAGCATTTACTCTTTTAACTGAAAACTAGCTTAGAGGCTCTTTTGGAAATCGGTGTTTCATTTCTTGTTTAAATGTGAAAACATTTTACTCTTTGGGAATACATAGTCCCAATATACTCTTTTGAAGAAATGAACTTCAAGGTTTACTCTTCACTCAACTCTAACTTAAGTCTTAAAACAAAGTTAAAACGTTTGAGAAAGACTTTTGGAAAATCTATGAACTTCTCTTGACTTGACTCTTAACTTACCTTGAATTGAACTATGGATTTAAGGTTCATGATCTCATATTTATGGATGATTTCATGATGTTTAGACGTACCTTAGAGTGTTGGAATCAACTAGAAAACTTAGGTACGTTGCTATGGAACTCATACGGAAAGAAGTGGGAAGAAGTAGAAGACTTGGCGTCCCTAGCACTCTGAGCGGCACGGCGAGCCAGATCCAAAATTTCAGAAGCTAGGTTGGGGTGCTCTGGATGGCGTGGCACCTGAGAGCCCAAACGTCAGAAGCCCCTTTGGGGCACGCGGTGCCCCAGCCCCCACCCTAGGTTTTTGACGAATTTTCTTGCTCGTTTTCAACACTAAAACCTCTAATTTCGATTGGTTCTTTCCCCAAACACTTAGATTCAACTACATAACCAAAATTTGCAAGAATATACTCAAAACAATGCTTCATTTCATGAATCAATTTGAAGAACTTCTCAACGACTTCAACAAAGAAGATCCCACAAGAAACTTAAATGATTTCATCAAGAACTCAATTTCTAAACCTTCAAGAATCTAAATTCACTGAAATAAATCATGATTGGCACATGGGTGAACTAACCCAACGCTATGTGATCTCACATACCTCGTAGGGATCACCCCTTAACGAAATCCACAAGCGATTCTTGAAGAACTTGACGATTATTGCTCCTTCTCCTCTTTTCTCCTCTTCTTTTCTTTTCTCTCAAAACCCTAACTTTTTTTCAAAAGAGTAATGTGAATCCAAATCAGTTTAGACCCCTAAGTAATTACCAAAAATGAAATAATTTAATTGTGTATGGAAAAGACCAAAATACCCTTTCGAAATCCTGTTTTGACTTTCCTTATCTAGACAGCCCAACTTCAAATGGGCATATCTTCCTCATACAAACTCGAAATTGCGCAAACTCAACGGCGTTGGAAAGTTAATTCAAAGATCTTTACTAAAATATATTGTAGCACACGTAACTCATTCTGAGCTAGGAGTTATTTTCATTTGAAGTTGACAAAAAACCCATACTTAACATAACATAACTAAATTTCCAGATTTAACTTATTTCCAAAAATGATTCTTTCTAATTCTAAGTCTTTCTAGTAGCGGGGTGTTACAATTACTCTTATTATATTCAAGTCTAACTCAGAATCACAAAGTACTTAACATAGGGTGATTATTCTTATCTAAATCACAAGATTTGGGTTTCGATACCTCTGTAGGAAATCTCATCCCATGAACACTACTCCTTATTGCTACATTCAGCTAACCTTGAGTTCATATCATGAAACACCTAATGTATCACACATTGTCATATGTTAACAACACCACATTCAAGCTTAGAACCTTAACCACTCCATAGACTCCTACTAACCCACATTCTAAGAACTTCTCATCCTCCATCATCTCTACCAACTGAACTTTCAAGCATTACCACCAGAAAGCTGACTCAACTCATTGTAAAACTCTATCTCCTTCTTCTTCCATATTCATAACCTTAGATGGAATAAACACAGCATCACTATCACAATAAGAAATAAAAATCATCTCCTCCATCATCAAACAACTACTATTAACAACACCACTCTCCAAAACTAAAAAGGATTACTAAAAGGACTTTAGGGAGAAATATTATAAGCACGATTCATTCAAGAATTCGGATATAAGAATATGCATGGCATAACATTATGTTGCTAGCCATTGAGAGTAAATCATGAACTTGTTAGACTGTACATACTATGAGACATGAATACTTATACGAATACGTTCATATCATGAGGCTGATATCCACAACTTTATGGATTAAGCTCGAGGTTAATGGGCTAAAGTCTTTGCCCCTCTTTCTGGAAACTGAGCATAGATGTGAAACTCTCTGAAGTGTATGAGCATAGCTCATAGACAAAATTTTGATATTAGAAACGTCAACATGATGTTGTAATAACTTAACTTTGAGAAATACAAAAGAGTATGAATGGATCAATATACCTCTAAAAACTCTTTCAGGAGACATCACTAACTCATCCTCAACATTTGACATTGTTTCTCATCTTAACATCTCCCCCTTAGGTCTAAAGCTGACACTTGAAAGCTATGGATCTATTCCGTCATCTCTAAACTGGTCTACATTCCCTTTAATACTCGGAAAGGCTTATCTCATGGCTAAAACTCTCCATGAGCAAGTACTAAGACGCTTTCTAAGACCTTTTTATAGGATGCTTCTATTAACCTCTTCTCATTGGCTTGTAAGTCCGTTTCATCTAATTTTAACGAAAAATAATAATGCTTACATTCGCCTATTCCACATTGACAACTCAAATATACTATATAGGCACACATGGAAATTCATTAACTTAATTGGAACCTCATCTGGTTACATACAATCTCGGGTAAACATCTTAATGCTCTTGTTACTCTTATGACTTAGCCACACTTCGCTGCCCTTATCTAAACGTTAGGATCTCTCACTTGTACCATTTATATTCATTGCAGCTAACATCTCAATTTCTCGCCTACTCTATGTCAAGTCTACCAGATCAAATCTCAAGACTAAGATCATCACCCTCTTGTTGCCATTGTTTTCGTCACGACACTCATCTCAAATTCAAGCTTAATATTTATTACTAAACTTAGATATTAATATGATTGCTCACTTACCATACCAAATTACAACTACTAGATAAAATTTTAGAAACACTCGCCCATTAAAACCTCATCACAGCTAGTCAATCTTTATCTCTCATTCAATATACTGATTAACGTTTCAAGGACACTTCTTCCAATTCTAAGCGTCAACGATTGTTAGTCAGTATAATAACCCAACTAAATGAGTTGGGGTTGAATCCCACAGGGAATAGTATGTGTTTAAGATTCAAGAGTCAAGTGTGAACATGCTCAAATCAGCCATAGGAACAAACATTTATGAATAAAAGCATAATACAAATTAAGGGGTGACACGAATGTCAAATAACAAGGGGGTTTTGGTTTTAACTATCAGCTACAACAACAGCAAATAACACGAACTAACAATAAAGAGACGGGTTCTTGGGATGTGATTGGATTATAGGCTAAGGTAGACAAATGGGTAATTGCAACTGTTAGTAAATAGTTGTAAATTAGTGAATGAGCTAGACTTTAGTGGGGATAAACTTTCTCTCAAACAATTTACCCCGAATCAAGTTGGTTTCTCTTGAACACCAACAAGCAATATCCTACGCTTTAGTCCATTCACTCTCTCGAGCTGAAGGTGTGGAAAAGGGTTTAGAATTCACTCTCTCGAGTTGAACCCATGACAACCCAATACCCACAGACCATCAATTCAGTATTCTTGGTTTTAAAACTTCTCTCTCGAGCAAGCCAAAAACACAAAGATAGAACTGCATTTGCAACTACAATTCTTTAAATTGAACAACAATTACTGATTGAAATCACTTCTAAATAGCATTTAAACTAACAATTAGCAATACCCACAAGCTAAATTAGCCCATAATCACACCCCAAGAATTGGGGTTTTAGCTAGATATCATAAAAAGATAGAAATTGTTACCAAATTGTGTTTCCACCAACTGGGTATGATTAATTTCGTCTTTACAAAGGTCCAAATTAAAGAATCTCACCCACTTCCAATTTCTCAAAAATGGAAAACTTCAATTCGTCAAAGCTAAGGAAAACTTGTCTCTCAGTTCAGAATACTCAATATTCAAAAATAAGATACTTGATAATGATAAAAGCTCAGAAAAAATACTGAAAAGCTCTATAAACTTAATGTTCAGAAAGGTATTTATAGTCGCCAAATATATGATGCGAAGGATCATTCGGTGCAATAAGTCGAGCTCACCGATCAGCTCTGCGATCCGCCCTTTGACGCATTTCATCGCCTTCTTGCTTTGGCCTTCAGCATCCTCAAGGTCTGCAACGTTGGGCAATCTAACACTGCATCGCAAAACCACTCGGCGATCCGCCGACTATTCCTTTCTCTCGCCAACTTGATTTTCTCCTTCAGAGCTTGATACACTGGAACTTTAGGCGAGGTAATGGCCATTCGGCGACTCGCCAAATGGACTTGGCGATCACCAGGCTCTCTTTTCTTCCTTCTTTCAGCATGCTTCGTTCCTCTTTGCAAGTTAGTATCCATGATTTGTTCCTCAATCTAAATACCTGGAAATCAAGGGTTTTACATCAGTTATTGGCACAAAATAAGCATTTGAGGACACTAAACCTATCCAAAAATAGCCCTAAATGAGTCCGAATCTCGGACTCATCAACACCCCGAACATAAAATTTTGCTTGTCCTCAAGTAAAACTCAAGTTCAGCAGTTCAAAAAGGATGCCTCAAACAGTGCTACACATGACTCAATCATGAATGCACACAACAAGACTCAATTTACTCATGCAAGGATCAATTGTGCACTCAAAGTTTCAAGTTGTGACTCACTATTATCAAAGATTCTCAAGTTCACAATACTTGCTTCAAATGCAAGTTTACGCTCAACAAAGGTACTCAAATTCCCTCACACAAAGATGATTCCACACTCACACACAATGGTTCAACAATGCATAGCTCTGGAATTACAACAACTCTCACACTCACAAAGATGAACACATGCATGACTTCACCCATAGGCTTGCCCTTATTTTCCAATCAACCTTCGTTTCAGCTCACTCAAGATCAAAAAGGTCTTTTCAAGTCTTGTAATGGGGCTGACTGTAAAGGTATGGTCATTTAGGCTCAGTGGCTGCTATCCCTATGAAATGTGGTGTGAACCACACTTCTTTTCCTTTTCTTCTTCATTCTCATTCATGCTCAAAATTCACCACATTAATCATTTTCCATGAAACTTTGGACACCCCATTTCTTTTTGAAACTTTATTTCAAAACTTTTTCATTCTTTTTCTTTTTCCTTCTTCTTTTCTTTTCTCTTTTTTTTTGTATGGAGGGGTTCTATCTTTTTAAAAACCATGGGTAGAGGGGAATTCCTTCACATTTATTGTTTTACCTTCTCTTTTCACCACACCCCCAACTTAGGCTTTTGGCCTAAGTTGGTTATTCAAACAAACCACATCTCATGAGGATTAAGGGTGAAGGGATAAAGAAAGGTCACAATTTCATCAAGTTCCTTTCAAGAAAAAGATAAGGCTCAAAGGGTGTTCAAGAAAAGACCACACACTCACAAGGTAGGCCACAAAAGAGGTATAATGTCAAATTGTTTCACTCTTTAAAATTGTTGCCTAAGATCATTTCAAGAGCTCACATCACTTGGTCAACCGGACCAACGGGGTAAATTTTAGGTGTCATCACGCATGGTTCACGGTAAGCTCATTACACAAGGCATTGACACCAATGTCAAACAAGACTCCACACTTTCGCTAGTGTGCAATGTTCATCACAAGAAACTCAATTTGACAATGGGATAGTCACAACGAGATGCAAAGAGTTCACATATTGCCTATGCAACTTCATTTGGCCTCATCGTAGTCATACATTCATGTTTGTTCGATTGAGAGCACTATTCAAGTCATCGGTATTGATCACAACTGACACTCATATTTGCACAAGAACATCCACAATTAGATACACAAAAGGTGGCAAAAAATTTTGAAAGGGTCTAAAAATCATTTACATTCAAAATAAGGAGCCACAAGCTCAAACATCCACAAAAATAGTGTCAAAACACCATATATAGCACAAAACCCAATATATACACAAAAAAAATAATCACATGAGGTAGGTATGGAAATACCTCACCCCACCACAAACAAAAAGCAATTTGTCCTCAAATGCAACAAAAACATCTAAAAATCAATAAAAGAAAATAGAGAGGGAGGTAAAGAGGGATCCTGTCTACACAGTCACTCTATCTATCGGGGCATCAGTGCTTGGAATCACATATTTGACACTTGACACTTGTGTCACCCTTTAATTTGAACTATGCTTCTATTCGTAAATGTCTTTATCTATGATTGACTTGAACATATTCATACTTGGCTCTTGATTCTTAAGCATGTACCACTCCTTGTGGGATTCGACCCCAACTCACTTAGTTGGGTTATATTACTGACTAACGATTATTGGCAACTTAGAATTGGAAAAAGTGTCCTGATACGTTAAATCAAAATGGCGCCGCTGTCGGGGAGTGGTGTTAGTTGAGAAATTTTAGTTAAGTTAAATTTTGTTCTTGTTAGTTATAGTTGAACTTACTTAATTTTTACTTTTGGTTTGTGTGTTGCTGTTTTGAGCAGAGAATTGGAGAATATCTGGTAACAAAAGTGACCCAATGGATCACCGTCCTTTGAGATTGATGATTTTTAGGGATAATATCCTAAATTTCAACCAATTGGAGGGTGAAGCCATTTATGAGTTGTGGCAAAGGTTCAATACCCTATTGCAGCAATGCCCAACTCATGGAATTCCAGAGAAGATGCTTCTGGAATATTTCTACCGGGGTCTTGGCCCCGAAAATAGAATAGTGGCTGACCAAATCTCTCCAGGTAGTCTCATCCAGCAACCTTATCCAAAAGTAGCCCACCTCCTTGATCACATGGCCAAGACCAACAAGGAAGAACAAAAAGACCAATAATTGGCCAAATTGTTGACTCAGCTGGATGTCTTGGTCAAAAAAGTCATGGAATTGGAGGTAGTGTCCAAAAAAAAGGATAGGTAAATTCCCCCTCACGAGCGTCGAAAGATGAAGAAGCAAGAGGGTGGATGAATTGAAGAGGTCCTCTTACTCATCCTACAAAAAGTTGAAGAGCACGACAGAGTGTTGTAGGAGATAAGAGAGAATGTCTTGATGTTGAACCAGATGACAACCTCTCATTCCATGCTCATTCAGCTACTAGGGTCCCAAATGGACCAAGTGTTGTCTCATCTCTACCTAGAGTCAGAAGAGGGGATGCCTTATGAAGATAAGGCAAACCCCACTACTTGAACTTAAGTTGGGACTTGCACCGTGCCACGACATTAATTAAGGCGCTTCTTGGGAGGCAACCCAAGGCTTTATCACTTTATTTTTGTTTTAGAAATAATTGTGTGTTGATTATGCAGGTCGAAGTGTGGAAAGGGTTTGAAAAGCGCAGGTTGGCAAGCCAAAATTCTAGTCGGCGCATCGCCGAAGAGGTCGGCGAGCCCAACTTGGACCACCGTTGGAGTCAAGACAATTTTAAACTGGAGTCTGTAAAACTCATCTAGCCAAGGAGATGATTGGCATATCGTTGACCGTATCGGCGATCACAACTTTGTCCGCTGTTTGGACCCCCACAATAGTCGGAAGTTCTATAGAACTCGACGAGGTAAGTGCCCACTCGGCATATCACTGAGTGGGTCGACGAGCAACACTAATGTCGCCGAATGGGCGAGCACTGAATGGTATTTAAAGGTCAAAGGTTTAAACTTTCAAACTCTTTCACTTTCCCTCACTTTTAATCTTCCCAAACTCATACCCGCACTTTAGCATTCCATATTTTTGGGTTTTTGTCGTATTTGAGTCATTGAATTTGTGTTCGGAGTGGATTTCTTTGCCGCCTAGCATTTCAACATATTTAATCGGCATCTAAGATTGGTTTTCCGAACCCCGAGTTTATTTTTAGCGATTTGTACTCATTTGCAATAATTTTATCTTAGTGATGTGTGTTAGGCCTCTCTAATCGCAATTGTATTTGTGTGTGCCTGTGTTAACTTAAATAATTTTGCCCGTAATGCCTATAATGTTAAATTCCCAAGTGTTTGTGCCATAAAATTGATTTAAAATTAAGGGGTTGAGATTGCATGTTGTTGGGTCTAGTCGGGTGAAGTCTAAGTAGCTCGCATTTGTGCCAAATGACGTATTTTGCCCAATGATGGAGCGGTTGACATCATTCTTAAGGGAAAAAGTCATCAAATAGCCAAATTTGGCCAAACCGGGAGAAGTCTAAGTATCCCGGGGTGATGGGTAGTATGGGTCTTAGTTTAATTTCATATGTGCATGGTTTGATTTTGTTTTCAGGGGCTGTGGGGTTGAATTTGGGAAGTTGGGTTGAAAGTAGGCACGTTGGGTCATTAGGCGAGCTGAGTCGAGCTCGCCGAACCACTCGGCGGTTCACCGAAATTCCCCTTATCGCCTTTAATTTCATGCTTAAACATTAAAAAGGTTCTATAACTTTCGGCGAGAAGCCTGAGTTCACCGAGTGCACTTGGCAACTCACCGAAGGTCTTTCTAGATCACCCTTTCTGCGCCCCTAACCCCTAAAATGCACTGTTACTTTTGGTGGGCTAATACTTGTTCGCCGAATGCTATCAGCGATTCGCCGAAAGGTCTTTCCCATCGCCAACATGCCAAATTTTTATGGGTTTTTTGAGCCAATCCTTTAAGCGAGCCCGATCTGGCTCGCCGAAGGATCGACGAGTCTCTCTGCAACTACTTTTTCTGTGATTTTGCTTGGATTGTTCCTAACTTTTGCGGATGTTTTGTAGATATGGAAAGGAAAAATCTTAACATGCCACCCCGAAAAAGAGCACGGGGTATCACAATCAATGAAGGGGGATCGAATCCTCCTAACAAGGGGAGAATAGAACCTTCCAAGGAAGGTACAGGAAAGGGCAAGAGTCCCGCGTCTAAGACCCCGGAGCACATCAACTCCCAGGTTGCATTATCTGATCCGGATGATGATCAGCCACTACAGTCACGGCGGACAGAGCTTCACGCCAGAGCTCGTCCAGACCTATCCAAGTCCCATCAGCTGCCAATTCTCTTACAGCTAATACAATGCCAACTCCAGCATTTCCTGTAGCTCCAGTACCACCAGTGATCCCTCCTCCTAGGCTACTTAATAGACTAAAAGAAGATGGATTACGGACTATTCTGGAGGAGAAGTTGCTCTCTACAGAGGGTCTTGAGGATAAATACTCAGGAGTGATAGCGACACTCCAGTACCATCGTTTTGGGAAGTTTACCAGGCCCCGGGGTCCATACATCCCTACATGGGTCTGAGAGTTTTACTTAGCATATGGTGATCTGGTCCCTAAAAGCAAGAAGAAGGCCAGTGAGTTCAGACCGGTTAAGTCGGTCATAGTCCGGAGTAAAGAAGTCGGTTGTAGTGGTAACCATATTAATATTGTACTTGACAGAGCTCTAGGTGCTGCACGGGTGTATGAGGGTTTTCCTATTACCCAGTCCCTGGATGACCTGAAAGGCTGGCTGGCACCGTTGATTTCTGATACCACCCCGAGGTGGATAGAAGCAGGAGTCCCAATCGAGAAGAGGGACTTGAGTGTAGCTGCATGTTACTGGTTTGGATTCATCAGCAACTCTATTATGCCCTTCCAAAATGAGTCTATTCTTCATCTTCCTAAGGCGGCCTGCGTTGGGTCAATTATTTCTAAGAAGAGCATCGACATGGGGATTATTATCGAGCAAGAGATGGCCATGAGGGCCAAACAGAGGGAGACTTCCCTACCATTCCCAGTCTTGATCACAGAGTTCTATCGGCGTGCTAGAGTGCCTTGGGATAATACGAAAGATATTGAGGTCACTCCCTTCTCCTCCAAAGATATCACATGTATAGAGGCCGAATAGACTCGAGAGGAGGCAGACAGGAGGAGAGCAGCTCCGGTGGATACATCTCCGGAGGTGGACATTGATTCGATACCTGCAGAGACATCTTTGCCTACTCTGGCCTTCAGGCCTTGAAGTACATCTGCTCTGAATTCTTCTTCTTCACAGGCTCCGGGTGCCTATACCTCTTGCAAATTTGAGTATCGGTCTTGATTAATACCGATGACTTGAATAGTGCTCATAATCGAATAAAAATGAATGTGCGGCTATGATGAAGCCATATGAAGTTGCTTAGATAATATGTGAACTTTTTGCATCCCGTTGTGACTAGCCAAGTCTCAAATTGAGTCTCTTGTGATGAACATTGCACACTAGCGAAAGTGTGGAGTCTTGTTTGTCATTGGTGTCAATGCCTTGTGTGATGAGCTTACCGTGAACCATATGTGATGACACCTAGAATTTGCCCAGTTGGTCCGGTTGACTAAGTGATGCAATCTCTTGATATGATCTTAGGCAACTTTGAATAGTGTGAAATAATTTGACATTATACCTCTTTTTGCGGCCTACCTTGTAAGTGTGTGAACTTCGCTTGAACACCTTTTGAACCTTACCCTTTTCTTGGAAGAAACTTGATGAAATTGTGACCTTTCTTGATCCATTACCCATAATCCTCATGATTTGTGGTTTGTTTGAATAGCCAACTTAGGCCAAAAGCATAAGTTGGGGGTGTGGTGAAAAAAGAAGGTAAATCAAGAAGTGCAAAGAAGTCCCCTTTTACCCATGGTTTTGAGAAATATGGAACCCCTCCATACAAAAAAAAAGAGAAAAAGAAGAAAAGAATGAAAAAGAGAAAAAGATGAAAAAGTTTGAAATAAAGTTTGTAAAAGTGCAAAGAAAATAGGGTGTCCGGCATTCCATGGAAAGTGAATAATGGGGTGACCTATGAGCATAAATGAGAATGATGAAAAGAAGGAAAGAAAGTGTTGTTCACACCATATTTCATGAGGATAGAAGTCACTGAGCCTAAATGACCATACATTTACACTCAACCCCGTTACAAGCCTTGAAAAGACCTTTTGATCTTGAGTGAGCTGAAAAAATTGTTGGCTGGAAAATAAGGGCAAACCTATGAGTGAAATCATGCATTGTGTTCATCTTTGTGAGTGTGAGTATTGCATTTGATTCCGGAGCTTTGAATTGTTGAACTATTGTGTGTGGATATGGAATCATCCTTTATGTGAGGGCATTTGAACACGTTTGTTGAGCTTGAACGTGTATTTGAAGCAAGTATTGTGAGCTTGAGATTCTTTGGTAATGGTGAGTCACCAACTTGAATCTTCAAGTGCACAATTGATCCTTGCATGAGTAAATTGAGTCTTTTTGTGTGCATTCATGATTGAGTCTTATGTTGCACTGTTTGAGACATCCTTTTTGACCTGCTGAACTTGAGTTTTACTTGAGGACAAGCAAAAGTTTAAGTTGGGGGTGTTGATAAGTCCATGATATGGACTCATTTATGGCTTTATTTTAATAGATTTAGTGTCCTCAAGTTCATATTTTGTGCCAAGAACTGCTGTAAATCCTTGATTTTTCGAGTATTTGGATTGAGGAACAAAGCATGGACACTAATGAGCAAAAAGGAACAAAGTAGCTGAAAGAATGAAGAAAAGAAAGCCTGATGATCGCCTAACCCATTGGGTGAGTCGCCGAATGGCCATGATCTCGCCTAATGGTCCAGTGAGCCAAGCCCTGAAGGAGAAAATCAAGTTGGCGATAGGAAGGAGCAGTTGGTGTGTCGCCGAACGGTTCCGCGATGCAGTGCTAGAGCCCAAAGTTATAGAACTTAAAGATGCCGAAGGCCAAAGCAAAAAGGCGATGGAACATACCAAAGGATGAATCGCCGAGTGGATCGGCGATCCCGACTTACTGCGCCAAATGGTCCTTCGAAGCATAATTTTTGGCGACTATAAATACATTTTCAAACTTTATGTTTAGTAATAAACTTTATTATGAACATTCATTAGAGTAATTTTTGAGTTAGAACTGAGAGTATTCAGACAATATTTTCCTTAGCTTTGAAGATTTCCATTTTTTGAGAAATTAGAAGTGGGTCTTTGACATTCTTCAACCTTGACCTTTGTAAAGACGAATTAAATCTTCCTCAGCTACTGGAAACACAATTTGGTAACGATTTCTATCTTTTTATGATGTGTAGCTAAAACCCCAATTCTTGAGGTGTGATTATGTGATTATGGGTTGATTTAGCTGATGGGTATTGTTAATTGATAGTTTATATGCTATTTAAAAGTGATTTCAATCAGTAATTGTGATCTAATTTAAAGGGTTGTATTTGCAAATGCAACTCTACCTTCGTATTTTTGGCTTGCTCGAGAGAGAGGTTTTAAAACCAAGATTACTGATTTGATGGTCTGTGGGTATTGGGTTGTCATGGGTTCAGCTCGAGAGAGTGAATCCTAAACCCTTTTCCACACATTCAACTCGAGAGAGTGAATAGACTAAAGCGTAGGCTATTCTTAATTGCTGCTTATTGGTGTTCGAGAGAAAGTTTACCCCACTAAAGTCTAGCTTATTCACTGATTTACAGTTATTTACTATTAGTTGCAATTACCCATTTGTCTACCTTAGCCTATAATCCAATCACATCACAAGAACCCATCTCATTACTTATTTATTCATGTTATTTGCTGCTGTTGTGGTTGATAATTACAATCAAAAACCCCCATATTTGACACGTGTGACACCTTTTAATTTGAACTATGCTTCTATTCGTAAATGTCTTTATCTATGATTGACTTGAACATATCATACATGGCTCTTGATTCTTAAGCACGTACCACTCCCTGTGGGATTCGACCCAAACTCACTTAGTTGGATTATATTACTGACTAACAATCGTTGGCACTTAGATTTGGAAGAAGTGTCCTGATACATGAAATCAATCTGCACAGCTGCATCTATCATGACCTCCTCAGTCTACGTAAGGCCCTCATAAGAGACCTCCTCAGCAACCCCAAGCATCTCCTCATTCGTCTCAACCTCAGACTTGGGATCAGCTACCTCCTCAGCTCGAACATCTCTGGTGGTAGCCGGAGGAATATCTAGCTCGACTAGAACATTTGGGATCTCCACCATACCTAAAATGATAGACATGTCGGTGGACTTCAGTTGGTCCACATCTCTTCTCAGCGCAGCAATAGCGGTCTTTAAGGCCGTCACCTCCTCAGTAGCCCTTTGGCCACGCTCGCACACCGCTATCCTTGCCACAAGGGCATCAATATCCGCACTCAAGGGTGTCACAGCATCAGCAAAGACCCTCTAAATCATGCCAGGAATGGAGGCCTCAAGTCTGGTGGCACATTTATCCGCAGAATGGGTTAGATTCCCCATCCATAGCAATGCAGCCTGGGTGAGTGGAGGCCGGGCAGCAACAGCAGCAGCAGTACCAGACCTGGGAGGCAAGGGAGCAGCATAGGTACTAGGCGTAACAGAGAGTGCAGCACTAGATATACCTAAAGGCCTAGGGGTCGGAGTAGGCAATACTTCCTCTGCAGGTAGTGTCTGAACATCAACAACCGGGGATGTGTCCACCGGGGCTGCCTTCTTTTTTTCCGCCTCATCTTTCAAATACTTAGCCTCAATCCTCTGGATGTCGATAGAAGATGTGGGAATCACTTCCACATCTTTTTTATCATCCCTAGGCACCCAAGCCCATCTGCACAGTTCGGTGATCAACACTGGAAAGGGGAGGGAAATCTGGCGCTGCTTGGCTCTCATAAGCATCTCCTGTTAAATAATCATCCCCAAGTACAGCCTCGTCTCAACAATGATGCAACAAAGATAGGCTGCTTTGGCGTGGTGGAGAATTAGCTCGTTCTAGGATGGCATAATGGTACTGTTGATGAAGCCAAACCAATACCTCGCTGCTACATTGAGGTCATTCTTTTCAATAGCTGCCCCAACCTCAAGCCACTTGGGAGTACCGTCTGATATCAGAGAGGCCAACCATTTCTTCATGTTCTCCGACGTTTTTGTCCTGATCATGTGCTGACAATCAACGTCAATATCATTTGAGCACTCCAGGACTGCATTGATAGCATCACTATCACACTTTACTTTTCTGCCCCTGACAACCACATGGTCTACCAACTTGAATTTGGTGGCCAGCTTCTTCCCTTGTGGCACCAAGGCACTGTAGGCACTATAGAATTCTCGGACGCAATTTGGAATGTACAGGCCATAGAGCTTAGGGAATAGCTGGAATCTGTGTGACCTCATGCAACTCATGATCTCAGGGTACATGTCTATGACACTATCAGTAGACAGCCTCTTCTCCTCTATGATGGTCCTCAATCCCTCAGTCTTCAGTCTGTTCATAGACCGGGGGAGGAGGAACCACTGGTGGCACTGGAGAGATAGAAGGTGCTGGAGCTGGCACTGTATTTGCTGGAGAGGAGGCTGCAGGGGCTCTAGCTGAGTCAGGACAAGATCTAGCACGGATCTCCGCTCTCCGGGATTATAATGGTTGGTCATCCTCTGGCTCAGATTGAAATGACCCAAAAAGTTCTTAAAAATGTGCTTCGGAAGTTACCGGAAACTTGTTTAGCTATAAAAAAAAATCTATTTCGTTTTTCGAAAATCTGACTTCATATTCTTGTTTAGGTCAAATTGAGTGGGAAATGGGTCTAACCCAAATTTTAGAGCAACCGTATCAAAATCCGAAATTTCCAAGTGAAGCCTTTTTCGAGGGTCTACTTTGGAGGGTCATAGCTCCTAGCACACAAATAATTGGGTGGCCCATAACAT
>JAJOOR010002497.1:0-25307 GCA_036250505.1 Solanum acaule | reverse complement strand
ATGGAAATGCAGGAAAAAAGGAGGAGAGATGGAGGATTGTCCCAGCATGCATTTGGTGGACAATTTGGAATGAAAGGAATCAAAGATGTTTTGAAGGAAAGAACAACAATATGCAGAAGATAAAGATAAACTGCCTAGGTCTTTATTATTTTTGGTGTAAGCAAGTAGTAATAGGAAATTCTGAAGATGTTTCTAATGTTATTGACTGGCTGTAACTAAAAGATCTTAGGGCTGTTGTAAGTATAAATTTTTGGAGGGGAACTACACTTTGATGTAGTATACCTGTGGATATATAGAAGTAAATGTTACCTTTCTCAAAAAAAGAAAAAAAAAAAAAAAGGAACACAATTCACTTGGTCCAGAGGTGTTAACTCCCTCAAGCTTCAAGAATAGACAGATTTCTTATTTCACCAGATTGGAGTGATTCCTTTAGAGTTGTGAGACAAATTGCTTTGCCAAAGGTAATCTCAGACCACAGACCTATATTACTGGAAAATAGGGATTTGGATCCATCTCCATCATACTTTAAGTTTGAGAATATACGGCTGGAGGTAGAAAACTTCACTGATAAACTTAAAGTATGGTAGGAAAGTTACAACTTTAATGGTAGGCCAGACTTCATCTTCAGTCAAAAATTGAAAAGACTGAAAAAAGATATCACAATCTGGAACAAAAAGGAATTTGGGAAACTGGAGAGCAGGAAGTCGAAGGCCTTGAATGATCGGTTATCATTGGAACATACCATCGAAGGAAGGCAACATAGTCCCAATGAGGCAGAGACCATGACTGCTTTGAGAGTCGAAATTCAACAAGTAGCTAAAATTGAAGAGGTATCTTGGAGGAAAAAGTCCAGGTGCTTGTGGCTAAAGGAGGGGGGCAGAAACACCAAATATTTTCAAAAGACTGCCGATTCAAATAGGAGATATAACTGTATTGACAGGCTATTGGTGGGGGGTGAGATCATTGAAGACAAGGAGATGGTGAAAGGGAAAACTCTGGAGTTCTTTGAGAACTTATACACTGAAACTGTATCATGGAGGCCACCTACAATTTTTGAAGACATAGCCTCCTTAACTGAAGAGGAAAGCAACTTCATGGAGGCTATGTTTGAAGAGGAAGAATTATTAGCGGCCATAAATGTCAGTGCACCTAACAAGGCCTCTGGGCCTTATGGGTTTACTATGGCATTTTTCAGAAATCATGGGACTTTATCAAGCCAGACTTGTTAGCAACCTTGCAACATTATCACCAACATTGTTAGTTGGTAAATCTTGCAATGCTTTATTCATAGCATTCATCCCCAAGAAGAAAGGAGCAATAGAGCTGAGAGAATACAGGCCCATTAGTTTAATTGGCAGCACTTACAAGATTGTTGCAAAGATCCTAGCAGGAAGATTAAAGAAAGTAATTGGGAAGTTGGTCTCAAATCATCAGAATGCATTTCTTCAAACGAGGCAAATTACAGATGCTTCCCTCATAGCTAACGATGTCCTAGACTGGCAGCAAAAACAGGTGAATGGTGGTTTGTTATGCAAGTTAGACATTGAGAATGCATTTGACCCATTGAATTGCTCCTACCTCATTTCTATCCTCAAGCAAAGGGGATTTGGGGAATGGTGGATCAAGTGGATAACATTCAACATATCTACAGTTTAAGTACTCAATCCTCATCAACAGAAGCCCAGTAGGATTCTTCTCCCCTCAGAGAGGATTAAGGCAGGGTGAACCTCTCTCCTTTTCTGTTCATAATAGCAATGAAGGGACTGAGCAAAATGTTGGACAAAGCCAAGCAAATGCAGTGGATAAATGGTTTTGATGTAGGGAGGTATAGACCATTTGTTATACACAGATGATACACTGATTTTCTGTGGGACTGAAAGGAGTCAGATCCTATATTTAAACCTAACTCTTGATGTTTGAAGCTATTTCAGGTCTCAACACTAACATGCTGAAAAGTGTAATCTACCCCGTTAATGAATTGCTTAATATAGAGGAACTAGCTGCCATCATGGGGTGTAGCATTTCCAATGACCTATTAAGGACTTCCTCTTGGAGCTTAGTTCAAAACAGAAGGTGTCTAGAGTGGAGTTATAGAGAAATTTGAAAAGAGACTGGCTTCTTGGCAAATGCAGTATTTATCTATGGGAGGCAGACTTACTTTAATCAGTAGTGTGCTAGATAGCATTCCAACTTATAATATGTCTCTCCACCCCTTTCCTGGAAAGGTCTTGAAAAAACTTGACGACATAAGAATAAGAAGGATTTCCTTTTGAAGGAAACAACAATGTGCATAAGGATGGCAATGGGGAGGGGTGGATGAGGGGCGGGGTGGGTTCAAGGTTGTGTGGGGCGGGGTGGGTTTAAGGTTGTGTGGGGCGGGGCGGATGGGGGGCGGGTTGAAGTGGTTTTTTTATTAATTAATGTGGGGCAGGGCGGGTTGCAGGTATATGTGATTTTTTGTGAGTTCAAACTTAATTTTAACTTTTTACCTATTATAAGAGTGACAGAGCATTATTTATTAAGATAATTTCATTAAAGCTACTAAAATATTCAAGATAATAAATGAAAATGGTTCAATAAAAAATAATACAATTTCTTACGTGTTTCCTAATTGACCTCGAAAAATAAAATTTTAAGTCACTATCCTATTAAATTAATACAACTTAATGAAAAAATGAATTTAATTTTATGAAATTTTTTTTTAGTATCAAACATAACTAGAAAAAGAAAATATTAAAAAAATTATGCGGGGCGGGGTGGGGAGGGTTGAAAGTGAAAAGAGTTGCTATGCGGGGCGGGGCGGATTAAAAAAATTTCGGGTTAAGCTCAACCCGCACCGCCCCGCCCTACACCGCCCCATTGCCATCCCTAAATGTGCACAATTTTCACCTAGTTGAGTGGGACGAAGTCATATTGCCTAAGAGGCTAGGGGGTTTGTGCATAAAAGATTTAGCCTTACATAACAAGTGTCTCCTGATGAAGTGGCTATGGAGATATACACAGGAGGAGAAAAGCTTATGGAGGGAAATCATAATTGCCAAGCATGGAGCACTGAATCACTGGAGATCAAAGCTGTCAGATGAACCATATGGGGTTGGATTATGGAAGTATATGTGCAAGTTATGGGAAGAGTTCTCATAGTTCCACAATCTTGTAGCAGGAAATGGCCAGAGAATCAATTTTTGGGAAGACAAATGGCTTGGGAATTCTCCTGTAATGTTCGACTTCCCAACATTTTTCCTGACTCAACAGTCTAACAGAACAGGGAAGGAAATGTTTGGAACCTAATCCTCAGGAGGAACCTACCAGACTGGGAGTTAGAGGAAATGATAAATCTGCTAGCAGCACTTCGTTAGCAAACATCAACCCCCTACGCCCAAACCAATTCAAATGGGGAGTTACAAATAAAAAGGAATTCTCAGTGAAGGTAGCCTACAAACTTCTAGGTCCACTGAGCACAATCACAGAGAGTTGGTCATGGAATCTTATTTGGAAGAGCAAATTGCCCCCAAGATAAGTTGCGCAGTTGGACTGCCATGTATGAAGCATGTTTGACACACGACAACCTAGCAAAGAGGAAGTTCACATGGTCAACACTCAACGGATGCTATATGTGCCCGAGGGAAACAGAAACACATAGCCACCTTTTCCTACAATGCCCTATGGCATCGAATCTATGGAGCATGTTTATAACACTTTTTCGGCTCAGATGGGTCATGCCACAAAACATCAAAGATGCATTTGAAAGCTAGGACAAATGGAAAGTTGATAGCCCCATCAAGATAATATGGAAGATGATACCAGCAGCTATTTGTTGGAGTATATGGAATGAGAGAAATAAAAGATACTTTGATGGGATATCAACTACCTACCAATCTCTAAGAGCTAAATGCCTTATGTATCTATATAGCTGGGTTTATTTTTTTATTTTTTTTAGCAAGATAAAGTTGTATTCCTCAGCAATGTGGGTAAAAAATTACAGTGCAAGTAATCATAATTACAGAGAGCCTAAGAAGTCTACTAGCTGTTCTACCTCATCTATACCCTCTTCTTTACACCAAAGATATAAAGTATTAATGCAATTTTCATTTACTTTCTGCATTGGATTAGTAATATTCTCAAAACATCTATTATTTCTTTCCTTCCAGATTGACCACCATATGCAAGAAGGGACTATGCTCCACCATTTTTTCTGTTTTTTACTCCCACCTCTCGTCATCCAGCAGGTTAGAAGATCTGCCATATGCTCAGGCATCACCCATGGTTTTTGGAGGATATTAAGAAACATATGCCACACCTGAGAAGTCAATCTACAATGAAGAAACAAATGGCTATTTGTTTCCTCCTTTTCCTTGCAAAAGAAGCATCTTGAGACAATTTCAAAACCTCTCTTTTTTCAGTTTCTCCTGAGTCAGACACGCTCTTCTAGATACCGTCCATGTGAAACACTGGATCTTGGTAGGAATATTAGATTTCCATATTTGTTTCCAAGGTCCAGGGATATTCCCAGGTTCTGAGGATAAACTTCTTCTGTACAATCTTCCAACTGAAAATTTTCCATCCCTATCATGTTTCCATTTGATTGTATCAGGGCTGGTATTTAAACCAGAGAAATCATTCAATCTTTGCAGTAAGCGCTGGGTTTATTCGTCCCCTATAGATTCCCTGGATACCCTTTTGAACTTTACTAGCTCCTTATCTTATTATAATGTCTGTAATGGAGGTTCTTAGTTATTTTTGCTACTACTCTATTGTAACTTACCTGCATCTCCTTGATGCTAGCAATGGAAACCTTTGCTTCAGCAAAAAAGAAAAAAGGAATTTGCTTATTTGAGGAAGTTAGAGGCCTAAGGGCATTGTTGGAAAGAAATACACAAATTATTGTTGTAATTAAACTTTCTTATTATCATGATCATGCATATACATTCATTTGTCATGGATCATGGATATGGTATGGTGGTTACAAAAGATTGAGGAAAATCCGAGGTCGATATGGGGTAGTGATATTGTGATGATGTTGAGGTCATTACCGGAGGAGTATATGGACCTCGCAAGTCCCCCATGCGTCCTAGCTAAGTGCATGCCACTATTGAGCAGGTTTATACTGGTAGGATCATTGGTCATTGCAATCCATGTTATCATTTTGCATTGCTTTGTACCTTTTTTTGTTTATCCGCCTTAACTGATGCTCTTGTATTTACTTATCATATAATTCTAGTTAGCTTCCTTATCCCCATTTTGCAACAGTTAGTGGACTATTATATTGACTTAGCGAGATTCATTAAATACTTTTCATGATATAATTGTCTAACTCTAGCGCGATAGGCATATGATGCCAACTAAGAACACATGTTAGTGTATTTATACTACTCTTGTTGCATCTCTTTTATGCAGATCCTAGCACTAGCAGATTCATTTTATCTGAAGTGTTGGTGAGCTACCTATCGTTCAAAGTGCCTAGCTTCTTCTATCTTGTATATCTGTCTTTTTACGATTTCTGATAGTCTTATATTTTGAAGTAATGTATTCAATTTAGATGCACTTGTACTACTAGTGACACTAGATTTTGGGTGTATTTCTTACTTCTGCACTTCTATTATATCCATGAAAGCTTTGGGTTTTGAGACTTGATTTCGCTAGCCTTATTATTTCCACATGATTGTTTGATATTAATTTTGGTGGAGGGTTGGCCTACTTACCGGTGGGATAGTGCAATTACCATCATGACCATGGATTTTGAGTCGTCACACCTCTTATTTGTGAAAAAAAAAAAAAAAATTCTTTAATAAATATCATCTTATAATTCATAACTTACTACAATCGGTACATTATTGTCAACCTTTAACTAAAAAATATTATAATCAATAAGTTCTCGTACCTTTTCCTACGCCTTGCATGACTACTACTTATCACAAACCTATTTATCCATCAAAATATTGAAATATGATAAGAGTGTTTTCTAAGGATATGCTGACATCTTTGTAAAACATATTTTCCATAAACATTTTCTACCAAATGTGCCTGTGTAACAAGTTAATTATTGCGCTTCCTATTACCAAAAATAATCATGGAATATGACCTGTCAAAATTTTAGCAATTTTCAACTTTTTAAGAAAAAAGTAAAACAATTTCCTTAAAACAAGATTACACTAATCAATTTATTTAAAATTTGAACCCCAACTTACGAAATTTCTTAATTAGACTACATTGACATTTCTTATTTGGCATCTATAAAAGCCACACACCTCTTTAAGTTTTATATATTCTACTCCAAAAGAAAGTGTTTTTTTTGTTAAAGCATCAAATATGGCTACAAAAAAGGCTTAGGAATACTAGGAGAACTATAGTGAAAATGTGAGAAACTCCATCCTGAATAGTAGAAGAACAAGAAGTTTGTTCAAGAAAGCAAAAGAACTTTCTATTTTGTGTGATGTAGAAGTCGCCATAATTATTTTTAGGCCGGGAATATCCAACCCATTGCTTGGAAATCAACAAGTCTGGCTTGGGATGTCTTAACGAGGTATTTAAGTTTTACAAAGTACGAAAGGCTTAAAAAGTTTGTCAACCGTGAAACCTATCTTCTAAGGAAAGCGGATAAGAAAGAAGAACAAATTAGCAAATTAGAGAAAATAAATGAGGAGAAGGAGATGGAACTCCTCTTCAACCAACTAATGGAGGGAAAAAGTATTAATGAACTTGATGCAAGACAAATGAAAGGTTTGTTAAAGGAGTTTGTTGCTAAAACGGCTAAAATTAACAAAAGAAAGATACAATTGGAAAAACCTCCAAATCCTCCATCCAACAACAAAAATGTTATATCAACAAGTCTAGTGGAAGATTTATTGAATGATGGTTATTTTTTTGAGACTATGGCTGCAATAGGGGATGGAAGCGGTACAGAGACTGGACCAACAGAAGGCAATGACACCAATGCTGAAGATGATGGACATTCCAAGGACCTCGATTGAGAATATAATAATTATATTGTTTTATCACTGTTTTTTCAAGTTGCTTTTTTCATAGTGTGCGTCTTAATTTGTTGCATTTTTCTATCCATTTTGTGTTATTGTACTTTTTATTTCAATTATTTATGAATGTTATTCTATTTTGTTGGAAAAATGAACTTATGTTGTTCAACCAACAAGTTAATTGTGTCAAACTTTTGGACTAAGTTGAATCTTTATTTATAGCCGTATATATTTTATTTCTCTTCAGTTTAGCAACTTGTGATATTTGATACAAAAGGTATTTCATGTGCATGTTAAAATTTAGAAATTACTACCCTACATATAGCAGCGTATTCAATCCATCAAAGAAAAGCTTCAATCTTTATAAACCTCGCGAAATAAAAATTCTAGTCTCAATATTCACCATTTTTAGGGGGTGTCGAATTGGATTTTTTTAAGTGACTCATAATCTAAAAGCTAAAAGCCGTAAGTTGGGAACACCCAACTTTTGGCTTTTGACCTTTTTTTTTTTGTACTTTTTCAGCCTAAAAGAAAGTGCTTAAAAGCACTTTTTGTGTTTCCAAAAGTTTCTCTCTCTCTTATATGGTCGTCCTTACTCCTTTGTTCTCCTCCTTGTCTTCTCTTCTTCTATGCCTTTCCTATATTCTTCCCAGTTGGCCCCCTACATCTCCTCCTCCACTCCATCTCTTCAATGATTTAGTGTTTGAAGTGGTTGATAAAGGTTGCCCAAATATGAAGTTGTTACCTTAGAGCTTTATTTGAGATGGTCAAAATAGCATGGAGTTTGTGGATTTGAGGTGTTTGAAGGAGCTCTGAATGTGGTTTCACCCGGTGAAATTTGTATGTTTAGATTTGCAGTAATGGATAGTGTTCCATAGAAAATAGGAAGTTGTTAGTGGCCTCACGATGGAGTCGTGGTAATTTTTCTAACCTTGGTAACAATTCAAGCAATTATTAGTTGCTTTTGAACTTTTAATCTCTAATTGTAGAATCACAAATTTTGTCAGAAGTGTATAATCAGTGCATACTTGATGAATATTCGATATATAATTGGTGTATCTTAATGTACAATGTATGTATTTATCATGTCATAATGACCGAAGATTGCATCTTAGTATTGATTTTCTCATCTTTTCTCCCCTTAAACCTCACTCCTCTAAAGCTACAACAAACAACTGCAATTTATAAGGTATCACTCAAGTTTACACTGTTTTAGACTTTTACCTTTAAAAATTCCCACCTTATCACCAAAGTGGTTCTAACATTTTGTATGGGTCGCACCTGTGCATTCAAGATTTGACATATTTAATCAAAATTCTCATGGATTATTAATTGGGAACTTCTTATGCAGTTAAGCCAAGCCCAGTGGAGCCTTTTGGATGTATATATCTCAGATATACAAACATCTGCATGCCTATACGTATTCACAAAGACAACATGTATGCTTTTTATAAGATAGGGAAATTTTATTAAGGCAAGTACTAAGACTGTCAATATACAGCAACAAAATACAAATGCTCTTAACTTAGCATAAACATAGTTGTGTCGTATCATATATCCTAGCTTCCTCAGCCACAAGTGTAAGTTTTTGTATGTAAAGGGGAACATGTATTTAACAAATGAAACCAGAGAAAGAATAGGAAAAGCTTCACAGACCTTCGAACTAGCATTTGACGGGGATAAGTCTAAAGGAGTCAAAACCCATTATTATATTTTAACATGATTTAGGATCTATGAGGCTATGACATCCAATTTAATCAGAAGGAAAATAATTAGTTTCATGTGTCAACATGCTTACATTTACTGTAGCTTCTTTTTCTCTTTTTTTTATTAGGCATTTTACTGTAGTTTCATACCAAAGATTCTCTCTCAAAAATTAAAATACATTTTAAAGTGAAAGATGATATATATGTCACAAGCAAAATGTGTGTTTGTACATACCTTTTCTATTCCACCTCGAGATGTAACCTCCACAAAAAGACGGTGTAAATCTAGTGGTGTTCCTGCTACAAGAGGGATCCTGTAAACCAGGGAAAGTTAGGATGAAAGGAGGAAATATCACACTGACATTTTTGAAAAAAAAGATCACCACACTTCATCATTGACTTTTTGTTTACTCTATAAGCAATTAGCAAATTTGACAAATCAAAAGAACCTCTTTAACATGAGCCAGCAGTTTGATAAATTACAATTAAGTCATTTCTATGGTCAATAAGATGAAACTAAACTTTGACTCCGATCATTTCTCTCCAAAATGAAGACTTTGTACCCTACAAGATAACAAAAGTTAATCTTTATCTACATTGGTTTGACTACCATTTACAGTACTAAAAAAAGTTAAGCTTATCACGCTTATTACAAAAGACTATATATAGAACTATTTATCATCCTATAACTTTGGAATAGTGTTTTAGACAGCGAAAGGCGATAAAAGGCGACAAGGGTCTGCCTCGCCACAAGGCGAGGAGCTCGCCTTTTTGAAGTGTGGCACCAATTAATACCAAAAAAGTTAAAATATTTAATTGCATATGTGAATAATCAAAATCTCAATAGCAATAACATATTAGCAAATATTTTAATTCAAAAACTGAAAATAGATAGTACATACTAAAAGTCTAGAACTTGAATGAGAAAAAAAACAAACAAAGGTAGAAGTGACTCTGAAGTCCGAAGAAGAAGGAAAAAGAAACCGAGGAAGAAGAAATTTGAAGAAGAAAAGAAGAAATATGTATTGGTTGGACCTTGTAGTAGTCAGAAAAGTTTGGTTGGTCGCCAAGGAGTCTAGTCGTAAGCCCTAAAATTACCTTTTAACTTTTAAAACCCTAAATTGGTCGCCTTTTTTAAGAAAATACAAAAGGCGATGCCTTTCTCGCTTTTCTTGCTTCTCGCCTTTTGTCATCATGGCGTCGCCTTTTGAAGATTGTCTCGCCTCTCGCCATTGGCGATGAGGCAATCGCCTTTCACAACACTGCTTTGGAAACCTTGCAGACCTACACGTTAAATGAACTTGCATAAACTAATTCCATCTATGCGTCTATTTATACATGCACTCGCCTACAAAATCCCCTACCCCGTGAATGATTATACACCCACCTACTAAAAATGGGTCCTAGTACCATCCATGTTCAAAGAACTCTGAAGTGGATGCAATGAGCAAAAATCTCACTCGCAGGCCTTAAGGGCGAGCAAACACTCCAACCTGAGATGGGCCTATCTTGTATCGAAAGTTGTTGCACATTATACAACCAGAACAATAAAGAAACAACTTTCTATTTAACCCTACTATTTTGTACCTCAAAAGAGATTTCACTTTATGATGCTATTGATGGCTGTAAAATGCAGAGGCGTATCCATTGGTACACTATTACGAAAAAATGTATCTAAAATATAAATTTGAACAGCTTGACCTTTAGGTTCTTAATATGAACCATTAAATTTTAAAAATTATAGGTCCAAAATACATAATATTAGTAGTTTTAATTTTTAATATACACATTTGATTTAATTATATAATTATTTTAGGAATTTTCAATGTAACACTCTTAAACTTTGAAAGATTAAAGCAAAAAAATAAAATAAAAATTAGTTGAAACATCAAAAGTGTTACCGATAACCACTTGGAGAGGTGTTACTCAAAAAAAGAATATAGATATAAAAAATAAATTTTTATCCTCACTTAGAGAGGTGCACCCAATCATTATTGTATTTTTATATGATACTTTGAATGTGGGTTCACACATCTATATTTAATTATTTTTAAAAAAGATATAACACTACTATATATGATCTAGAGAGGGGAGCATGGGTTCACGTGAACCCACAGAACCCCTCTAGATACGCCTCTGATAAAATGCAAGGTGAAAATTGTTCCAAATATTCCAGTACAATGTAATACAACACAATACAATATAATACGATAAACTATGAAAAAATATGTAATAATCATCGAAATGGAGTATAAATGTTTCACAAAATAACATTGAACTTCTCATTGAAGAGACTGTAGAACTTATACGATATTGTGCAATATATATGCACAAGCACTCGCCTCCATCAAATTAAAAAAAAAACACTTAGTAATGCAATTATCTCCTAATTTATTAAACTATACCTAAAATGTGTAGACATGAAATGAATAATTGTGCAATTGTGTTTTTTCCTCCAGTTTTAATATTACAGTGAGGTCATTAATTATTATTATAAATCAGAAGCAAGATAGATAATCTGAATACAATGAACAACGAAAAGCCAAGTAATTGAAGTCGTAAAATTAGTAAAGGCAAAGAAGAAATAGAAAGAAAATTAGACTAACTGGAAATTGGTTTGCAGTGATGCGGAGAATTGCTGAAGTTTGTTCCAGAAAAGTTGGGAATTTTGAACAATTTCATGGTATTCAGCTTCCGGCTTAGGGTAAGAGAGAGGTCCCCTTGGATAGCCTTGCGGCGGCGACGGCGACTGCGACGGCGACTGCAACGGCGGTTGCGGATTGTTAGACATTTTTTTTGCTGTGACTTGTGAGGTTTCTGTAGCTTTTGTCATTTTATATTCATATAAAAACTAGGGTACGTGTCGATCAGTGTGTTGGGCTTGTTTTCGGACATAAAAGTTAGAGTTTTAATTTTATAATACTCTAATAATTTTAAGAAATAATAATTGAGTTCTAAATTCAATATTTATATATTTAATAAATTTATTAAAACAAATATAGCATTTGATAGAATCTATTTGATATGTGGACTACTAGTTGAAATCGAATTGTAATCGATAAGTCAATCATAAAATTGGTTTATTGGTATTGGATTATCGAATAAATGGTTGGGGAACAGATTAAAATGTTATAATTAACGGCTTGTTGGTATGATGTGGCGGATTATTCAATTTTCTTATCGGATAAATTGTTAAATCTTTAAGAGTTATTATAGTTATATTTTTAATTTAGGTATATTCGTCTCATTTAATATTTTGCCATAATATATGAGAGTAATTATATATTTTTCATTTGTTAGTCCTAGCTCCTAAAGGCTAAAGTAGTAAAGCAATGAAAACTTATTTACTTTTCTATAATGATCTATTTTGTTTTAAAAAATAGAGAGCAAGTTAGCAAACTAACAAAAGTACGGAAGATATGTACATGAAAACTATGCAACAATTTATCAAGTCATTGGCAAAGATATTTTCACTGGACAATGAAAATGAGACAACCAGTTGATAATCTGGATCAATTTATCCATCTGATCTTGTTACTGCTTTAAAGCTATCCTTGTCATCCTTTCTGTAAGGTGTGTTCATCGGAAGAAAAAAAAAAGTACCATAGAGATTAGAGGTTAGCTAAAACACCGTCAGATAATCGTCTGATAATTGTTAATCCATTACTGAATCAATTGATATCTTATAGGTTGGCTAGCAGATTAAGAAATTTTAAAATCAATATTTGATAGGTCAAATTGTTAAGCGAAATTATGTGTCCAATAAGCCGCCTAGTTGCCCTATATAATACATAAGTTTTTTTAGAAACTACTTAAACATTATTATATAAATATAAGAAGTTTTCTTGTAATTTTTTTCTTTTAAAAAAATACTTAAATATTTATTATTAATAGTAATGAATGTAAGTCATATTAATTAACGTAATAAAAGAAGAAACTCACAAAAAAAAAAAAATTAAAAAACATATCTATAATAGTAGAATAGGGGGTTAATTTGTATTTTACATTGATTGTATTGTATTATTAATTTGTATTTACAGTGATTGTATTAGTATTTTAGCTCTTTTAATAGATGACATTTGCACCTTTTTAGTGAACTAGCAAATTCTTTTTAAGTTAAATGAACATACCTTTACAATTGAGGCTTGGGTTAATAATACTTCTTTTCCTTGTAATTTAAAGAGACTATATTACATTTATGTTTTTTAATTCAACTTATTTGTAATGATTTTTTAAATCTATTTATTTAATTAAAAGAAAATGTGGTCTGACTAATTTACCCCTAATGATATACTATTTTTTAAAATTTATTTTGTAAGCATATTTTTTAGTTCATTTCCATCCTCTGTTAATGTTATTTTTAAAGAAATTCACGCGATAATTAATCTTCTTGAATCTTGATTGAGAATGCTCATCGTTAATCTATCAACCTGTAAGATTAAATACTTTCAGGATCTTGAACACGATAATCTTACATAGAGATCGTTAGGGGCTCATACCTGATGAGGAAGACATAATCACAGAGAGAAGCGGAAGCGTTAGTCGTAAATTGGTTTCTACCTCCTTGCCCTAACTTTATGTTACCACAATCGTCAACGATGGAATTATTGTAGAGAATATGTGATAACCCTAATGGGTGGAGGGAGGACCAACTTATAGAGGTTTTGACTTAATTTGGTACGTCCATCAAGTAACCAATGTACGGACGAGATCTATTCCTTATTAAATACTCCCTCCGTCCCATTTTATGTGGCAACATTTGACCGGGCACGGAGTTTAAGAAATAAATGAAGACTTTGACATGTTTACCAAATTGCCCTTTAAAAAGTAAACTCTTTTTTCTCTCTCTTCATAAATGTATTGGAGTATTATTTTAAGATTAAGTGGGACCAACATGGATAAAAGAGGAATTGTACCTTTATAAACTTACCATATAAGGAAATGTGACATTCTTTTTGGGACTGACCAAAAAGGAAATGTTGCCACATAAAATGGGACAGAGGGAGTATTATTTATGGTATTACTTGGATTCCAAGTAAACTTGGGCCATAAGTAAGAAATAATTAATAGTAATTAATAATAATTCTTACATTCTCCCACTTGGCCCAATGACCATATAACATTCATATTTAATAAACATTAGTTGCGCGTCTAATAAATCTCTTCTATAATGTCAATCATAAATACCACAATATAACAAACTACTAATGCGAGTTATGGCGGTTGTACATAAATTTTAAGCTACATACTTCCTTCCATATACTACTGCATTAGCAACTTATCATACTAGGTTCATAAGCTATAAAAACATGTAACATTTTATGGTCCACAATAATGTCTCATAGAGACTTATCTTGTGATATCTCAAACAATAATATGTACACCATTATGAGAAACAAGAAATTCATTAATGTATATCAGAAACACATAATTTGAGCTCAGAGTGTAAAATCATCATAAATGTATCAATCATAAGTACAACCAGACCCATTCTTTGAACATGTTCTTTAAATGTCTTTGGTTGTAAGCCATTTGTTAACGGATCTGCAATCATGAGATCAATTCTAATATTCTCAAGTAACACTCTTTGTTTCTGAACTTCTTCCTTAACAGTAAAGTATTTTAATTCCATATATTTGGCACATTTGGAGTACTTATTGTTCTTGGAGAAGAATACTGCTGCAACATTATCACAATAAATTTTCAGCGACTTGGTAATGGTGTCGACAACCCCAAGTCCTGAAATGAAGTTCCGCAGCCATAATGCATGAATTGTGGCTTCATAACATGCCACAAACTTTCTTTGCAGTTTTTTCTTTTCATTAATCCATTCCAGGATTACTTTGATATCTTCCTAGCATTCCGACCAAAAGGCTAATATACGATCTTGTGCAAGTTTGAACATACATCAAACTTCCAAAAATAGAAGATAATGAATTATTTTCATTTCTTTTTGTTCTACATCATTCTTTGGGCATTGCATGAGATTAAATTTGTCCCCTTTTTGAATAGGAACTATTATTGTTGAACAATTGTTCATGTTAAATCTCTCTAGAACTTTTTCGATATAGCCTTTTGAGACAGTACCAATAATCCTTGTGATCTATCACAGAATATTTCTACCCCTATCACATAGGATGTCTCCACCATATTTTTTTATTTTAAAGTTCATAGAGAGAAAGTCTTTCGTCTCACGCAATATGCCTAAATCATTAGCAGCAAGTAAAATGTCATCAACATACTTGACTAACAATATAAACTTACTCCCACTAATCTTTTGGTATATTCACCGATCAACGGTAATTTCCTTAAATCCAAAAGATGTTATGGTATCATTAAACTTTATATACCATTGTCGTGAGGCTTGTTTGAGTCCATATATTGTCGTCTTTAACTTACACACCATTTGATATTTTTCTTTAATTTCGAAACCCTCTAGTTGGTCCATATAAACATCCTTCTCAAGGTCTCCATTAAGAAAGACAGTTTTCACATCCATTTGATGTAACTCTAAATCATAGTGAGCTACCAAGGCCAAAACAATTCTTAATGAGTCTTTCTTTGAGACCGGTGAAAAGGTCTCTTTATAATCAATGCCTCCTTTTTTAGTGTATCCCTTAGCAACAAGTCTGACTTTATATCATTCAATATTACCATTAGAATCGGGTTTGGTCTTGAAGACCGATCTACACCCGATTCTTTTAGAATTTTCTGGTAATTGAACAAGATCCCAGAATTTGTTGTATTCCATGAATTTTAACTCTTCATTATAGCATCAATCCATTTATTAGACTCAATGCTTTCTATGGCCTGTGAAAATGAAAACGGATCTTTATTAATTCCAATGTCAAAATCTGACTCTTGTAAATAAATCACAAAATCATCTGAAATGGCCGATTTTCTTAATGGCACTGTTTGTGGTTCATTTGTGGCAGATACTTGTGAGTTAGTTCCTTCTTGAAGTGTTTCATCCAAATGTTGTTCAAAATTGTTAAAGTGTTCTTCAACAAGAGGAACAACATTTGTTATTGGTGTGGAAGTAAGTACATTCATGGGCAATGAAATATTTACCCTTACTTCATTAATTTCCACACTTTGTCGTTCAACACTCCCACTGACTTCACCATTCTCAAGGAATTTAGCAATATGGACCTGGACATTATTTTGGATTCGTTATACTTTCCATAATATTCATCACCTCTATCTGACCTAGTGATTTTCACTTTTATATCTAATTGTTTTTCAACCTTATTAACGTACACTTTGAGAGCGTTCGCTATTTGAGATTTTTCTTTCAACAAATAGATAAATCCATAACGTGAAAATCATCGATAAAGGTGATAAAATATTTTATCCACCTAAAGATGGAACATCAAAGGGTTTGCAAATATCAATGTGTATAATTTCAAGAAGTTGAGTGCTCCTTGTGACACCTTTCTTGGTATGCTTGATTTGCTTTCCTTTAATGCAATCCAAACATATATCAAGATTAATAAAATTCAGATTCGGAAGAATCTCATTCTTTACTAATTTTTTTAATCTTTCTTTGGATACATGACCCAAACATTTATGCCACAAATAAGCAAGAGTTTCATTTAGTGAACTACGTTTCATTCCAACAATTTGATAAATAGTAAGAAGGAATTCAGAAAAAATTATTATCGAGTTTCAATCTATATAACCCATCAATAAGAACACCAAAATCATAAATAGTATTCTTATATAAATTGAAACAATCATGTCCAAACTTAAAAAACAAATCCAGAAACATCAAGTCTTGAAAGAGAAATCAAATTCCTAGAAATTGAAGGAACATAAAGAGTCTGTAATAGATCAAGGTGATGTCCAGTCTCCAAGATCAGATTATAAGTCCATATGCCTTCAATTTTAGCCTTCATGTGATTTCCCATGAACAAGAAATCCTTATTTGGATTTGTAGTTTGGATCGTAGTGAATCCCTGCAACATAGTGGATACATGAGTAGTTGCACCAGAATCAAGCCACCAAGTATTATTATGAACTTCTACTAAATTTGATTTGAAGCATACAAAAGCACTAAATGTATCTTTCTTTTCAAACCAAGCTTTACGTTTCAGGCAATCTTTCTGATAGTGTCCTTCCTTTTTACAGAAACGACACACATCAACCTTGAGTTCCTTATGAGCATCCTGTGGAACTTTAGCAGGTGCTTTCTTTTTCTTAATCTTGCTGGCTTTCACTTTAAGTCCTTTACCAGCTCCTTGACCCATGAGGTTAATGGAATGACCTCCTTGTTTCTTAAGTCTTGACTCCTCTTGAGTAAGCATACTGGATAATTCACTAACATCCCATTTATCCTTAATAGTGTTATAGTTAATTTGGAATGGTCCATACTCAAGAGGCAATGAGTTCAGAATAAACTGAACCAAGAAGGTGTCATCCACTTTCATCCCCAAGGTCCTAAGTCTTCCTGCAATGTTAGTCATCTCGATGATATGATTTTGCATACTACGCGACCCATCAAACTTCATGGTCGTGAGTTCAGCCATTAGTGTACTAGCGAGAGACTTATTAGCCAAACGAAAACGTTCTTCCACAAACTTCAGGTATTCCCTGGCACTTTCTGTTTGTGGAATAGTACTCTTAATGTTGTTAGCAACAGTCATTCGCATGAACATAAGACTCAATCTGTTAGAGCGCTCCCATGATTTATGAAAAGACTTCTCATCCTCACTGCTCTTATCAGTAATGGCAGTGAGTTTGTCATTCAGCAGAGCCAAGTCAAGATCCATCACACCAAATTGGAACTGGACTTGTTCATGCCATTTAGAGAAGTTCAATCCATTGAACACAGTAACATATGAAGCATGCGAATGAAGAGGAATAACTGCAAATAGATATACATGTTCACAAATAAAAATAATGTGAATTTAGTAAAACGATAAAGTACATCGTAATTCTCCTTTGGGTAGATACTACGACACACTATCATAATTTAAATGCCATTTTTTAATCTTTAATAGGCAATTAAATATATCTAACCAAACATATACAACATCTTTGGATATACAATATATCTTTGATTGAAATTATTAATTTACCTCATAATGTTCACTATTCGTAGAATGATTAATTCACCTTTGGGTAAATTCTTAAGTTTTAGCAATAGTGAAAGTCAATTTATCTATTTATTTTCAATATAGACATTTCATTAACTTTCATAGATAAATGACAATTTTATGAATGCACATTCTTCTTAACCATACTAGTTTGGCCACTTTGGTGACTAACAAACTATATAAATACAAATGCACACATAATATCATAAAATTTTGTACATGTGAATAATTTTATACATTTTAGTTTGGCCACTTTGGTGACTAACAAACTATAGAAACATAATACATGCATCAAGTGATCATAAACATGATATGTGTAGACGTTAATTTCTCTAGTTTGGCCACTTTGGTGACTAACAAACTATATAAATACAAAGCACACATAATATCATAAAATTTTGTGCATGTGAATAATTTTATACATTTTAGTTTGGCCACTTTGGTGACTAACAAACTATAGAAACATAATACATGCATCAAGTGATCATAAACATGATATGTGTAGACATTAATTTCTCTAGTTTGGCCACTTTGATGACTAACAAACTATTTTGCACAAAAGTACACACATATTATTTATTGCTTAGTATAACGATCACTTTAATTTATTGCACAATTTAAAAACAAAACATAATTATTACATTATGAGAAGATTAAGATTTTTCAGAATTTGTGCAAATTTGTGGAAATTAAACTTTGCTAACAACACTTTATTAACATAAGAATCCAAACACCTTAAATAGTCAAGTATAAAATTAGCTACTACAAAAGGACTCAACATAATTTGACTGGACCATTAATTCATTAATTTCAACCGTAAAACATGAGTCTGCGTTATCATATTAATTTAATACCGGATTAATTAATTATTATACTATGAACTATTAAATATAATATATCAATGTATGCTTGATTATTTAGAACACCTTTACTGTCTTTATTTGGACTTTCAGTCGGCCGACTATGCAACATGACGTGAATCATTAAACAAGCAATCAACTATGCACGATGAAGAATATTTCATCGCAAAGATTATCAGTTCAAACAATCCAGGCTCTGATGCCACATGTAAGATTAAATACTTTCAGGATCTTGAACACGATAATCTTACATAGAGATCGTTGGGGGCACATACCTGATGAGGAAGACATAATCACAGAGAGAAGCGAAAGCGTTAGTCGTAAATTGATTTCTACCTCCTTGCCCTAATCGTCAACGATGGAATTATTGTAGAGAATATGTGATAACCCTAATGGATGGAGGGAGGACCAACTTATAGAGGTTCTGACTTAATTTGGTACGTCCATCAAGTAACCAATGTACGGACGAGATCTATTCCTTATTAAATATTATTTATTGTATTACTTGGATTCCAAGTAAACTTGGGCCATAAGTAAGAAATAATTAATAGTAATTAATAATAATTCTTACACAACCTCCATTAGTGCTAAAAATGTTTTCAAAATTCTAAAAGTTAAAATCACTGATAAGAAAAAAGTCAATTGGTTGATGAAATTAAAAGATTTGATAAACTATTTTCTACTATAGATCTCTAACATTGCAATGTTATTCTTTTGTTTTTTGAGTTCAATCTGTCATGAAAAAAAAAGTTAATATTCGTTTTTCTTGCTTGAAAAAACGGGAAATAGAAAAATCTCTTTTAATATCCTTATTTATTTTTATTTTTTATTTGATGAGGCATAACTTTTTTGATAAAATAATATAAGTCAAATTCATTTGTTCCTTCGATTCGTCTTTCTACGATTTTTTTTATGATTCGAGGATTGTAAATAATGTATTTCTCAAATATTGGACGTTGATTTTGACAAACACATTATTTGATACTTCAATCTCTTTATGAATATTTCAGAGTATTCATGAGGTTCTTTTCTTTTTGATTTGACGTTGCATGTGTGGTTTAATGTGTTTGTGCACCTCTTTTCATCTTTAAAATTGTAAAATAATATGAATTGAATTTTTTTCCCCACCGAATACGAATTGAAGTTGCAATAGGGATAAACATTTTTGACAAGATGATTAGGAGAAAGAATTTGATTAAAAGGACCATAAAGAATCAACATAATATGTCAAGCCACTAAAAATTTAGACGTCCTGTTAAAAATGTTAAACATAAAGTTATAATTACAAAAATATGTGTCGAGGAAGTAAGCAAAATTATTTGTTCAAAATAAATCACAAGAAATTAGTGGTATGAGTCAGATTTGGAGATAAGATTTCTAAAACTATCCTATTTATTTTTAGGGAAAATGGCCCGATATACCCTTCACCCTTGCCATTTGGAGTTGATATGCTCATCGTTATGAAAGTGATTCATATATACCCTTACTGTTATACAAACGACTCACATATATATACCCCTACTATTACAAAATGAGCTAACATATGCCCTTCATTTAACGGAAGTGAAAAAAAATTAGTTTTAAATTTATATTTTTGACTTTTAATTTTCTTAAAAAAAAATGTAGGGGTATTTATGATCCTTCTAGCAAAGTTCAAGATATATTTTAATCTTTTTCATACATAAATTGTTTTTTGACTTCTTTGATTATCATTATTTGAGTTACTTATTCTTATTTCATTTTTTTCTATCATTCTATAATGTAAAGAAAAAAAAATTAGAACTGATTTTTTTGTGGCTAATTATAATTTAAAACTTATTTTTGGCGATATTGTAATTTAGTTTTTGGATTTGAAAAAGAGATTGGTCATATATAATAAATTTTACAAGAAAATTAGTGAAACACAAATAAATTTGATCATTAAAATAATAAATTTAAGTTAGTCATTGAAATAAAAAATAGTCAAAAAAAATACGTGTGAGGAGGATTAAATATACCCATATGAATTACTTTTTAAGAAAAAATTGAAAAATTAAATTAAGATTAATGTTTTCCCTTCCGTTAGAGGAAAAGGGTATATGAGAGCAATTTGTATAACCGTTTGTATATATATATGAGCGACTTTCATAACAAGGGGGTATATCAGCTCTAAATGGCAAAGTTGAGGGGTATATTGGACCCTTTTCCCTTATTTTTATTATCTTGGATATTTATATATTTCTTGATAAAACATACTCCCCCGTTTCTATTTATATGTCACCATTTTGGATTTCACGTGCATTAAGAAACTAAGTAAGTTTACAATTCTACCCTTATTTTTATTTTTTTTGAAACTCAAGTTTTCAATCAATGAATATGAATTAATTTATTTTGATTAATTAATTTAACCAATGAACATGAATCATTTACTTAGCTTTTCTACGTTGGTCAAATGTATATTTTTAAGGCTAATAACTCACAAGAGTAAAAAGGAAACAATATGGTAATTTATGCATTGATTTTATGAAATGACAAGTATTATGAACCAACTATTTATAGAAAGGGATGACATATAAAAAGAAATGGAGCGAATATATTATTTTAAAAAAAAAGGATAGTGGGAAGGTAAACATGATATAATGATTAATTTAACTAAACGAGGGTAAAACACGCGTGGGTGGAAAATATGGTGTTTTCGAGAACTTGTTCTATTTTGCCAAAAATAATTAATCTATTTTAACGAATGTATTTATTTTGTTGTGCTTGGTAGTTTTGTTCGATGAAAGTAGTTGTGTGACTTAGTATATTTGACCTTCAATTAATTAAAATAAGTTATTTTAGTCCCTAAAGTTGTCAGATTTGAGAATTATTAGGTAAGGCAAGTATCATTTAGGAGAGAACTAATATATATATATATATTCAAGTATCATTTTACTTTTATTGACACTCAATTGTTATTTCTTTTAGGAGTGAATATCTAATCTACAGAATCATTTTTTTTGGCAATTGGTGAGGCCCAAACGTACATGTAGACAATAAAATTTGCGTCGAGAAAACAATAATCAAGAACGGAAAAGTATCGCAACATTCGTATTTATTATTTCAAAGTGCGAGTGTTACAATCTCTATGATTCCTCTGAATTCATCTTTTCAAATATAGTTCAAGGGCTCTTGAGCTTGATCTTGAACTTAAACTTGAACTTGATCTTAGATTCAAGGGCTTTAAAGCTTGTTCTTGAATCTTCGAAGAACTTGAACTTTATCTTGATCTTGACTTTTACTTGAACTCAAGGGCTTCAAGCTTATTCTTTAATCCGGTGGTCTTGATCTTGATCGTTTTTTAACTTGAATGCTTGAATTCTTAAACTTGTAGCATATAGAAAAATTTATGGCTTTGTACACGAGCTTTCTCTAGCTTATTGTTTAGAATTTTGGGTTACTTTTCTGAATTATGATGACCCCTATTTATAGTTTTAGAATAGAAGAGTTGTGATAAGAATAAGATTCCCTTCAGCCAATCAGATTTAACTGACATGACATATGGGCTTTATGGAACGGGCTTTAATTAAATCCATATTTATTATGTTTAAATAATTTACTCAATTATATTAATCCATAATATTTATTTTGGATAAATGTTCAGTAGCTTGGTGGTAAATAATAAATGTTCAGTAGCCATAATATTTATTTGGACTAATATATTCATGAATTTAATATGATCCGAATCATTTTATAAATTTATATTTAATAAATTTTAAATAATTACAAATGTCCCCTTCTTCAAGACTTGTCGAGATATTTTATCTTTCAAAGACTAGGCTTGAAGAAATTGAAGACTTCGACTTACAGACTCTTCAACTTGCAGACTTGAAGAATTTGACGACTTCAACTTGCATACTTGAAGATTATGAAGACTTCTGCCATGACCCAAGGGTACCCCTTAGATGTAACAAGGCACATAAGACCTCGAAAGGCACCATGTAAGCCACTTAGCATATCATAACATAAAGTAGCAGAACAATAAGAGTAAAAACGCATTTAAGTCCAAAAATCTTTATAAAGGAAAGCGAAAGTCTAGACTCGTCTCAATTAGCCATCTATTACAATAGTTCAAATGAAAAGGGACGTAGCCCAGATAACATAGTTCCAAAATGAAATACTAGAAATGAAACTCAAAGTGAAACTCCCGTCCTCGAATCATGAGGACTCACCACGAGCGAGAAGAATAGTCAAATCCAAGCTTGAACCAAATGACAACCGCCTTAAGAACCGGACCCTACACTTGGGAAAAATGTAGAAAATATGGGTTAGTACAAAAATGCACTAAGTATGATAGTCATGCATAAAATCCTTGAAAACATGCTAAAAAGGACATTTTAGTTGTATGGATGCCATTTTGTCACGACCCAGGGGTACCCCCTAAACGTAACACGACGTATTTGACCCCGAAGGGATCACATACAAGCCCTTAGCATAATCATACACATAAAGTTATAAGAATTATGCGGAAAATTTAAAACTTTTACAATTGAAGTTCAACTTCTTTTTCATAAACGAAAATAGGAATCTAGACTTGTCTCAATCACCATCTAGTACAATAGAGAGTACAAATAGGGTCAAAAGCCCTTTACATCAATATAGTCTCAAAAGTAGAAAGTACAATAGAAACTAGGAAATGAAAACATCTTGTCCTCAAACTTGAGGACTCACCAAGCCTAGGGAATAGTCAACTCAAGCTTCTCTTGAAGGAAGTAGAAGTACGTCTCAATGATCGGCACCTACACTCATAGTAGATGTATAAGAAATGGGTTAGCACATAAAGTACTAAGTATGGAAAAATGCATAAAATCCTTGAAATATGATAAAAGGACAATTTAGTGAAAAGTATGCATTTGCCAAGTTTGGAAATCAACATGCACTTTCAATGTAGAAGACAAGCCATAATCACATTTATATTCATAACATAGTGAAACCATTACCTTTGTAACATCCGGCAATTTGAAATAAATAAGAAGAGGTGTAGAATCGGAAATAGTCATTTTGGAAAGAATTTGGAAATCTGGAAAAAAATTGGTTTAAGTATGGGAAAAAGTGAGGTTTTGGCCAATTTTGATCAGTCATAACTCCTAGCTCAGGATTACTTAGGTGTAGTTCCAGTTATTTTTGCGAAGCTCGTGGAATGATCTTTCCAACGCCACCGAGTTTGCTCGATTCCGAGTTCGTATGAGTGAGTTATGCCCTTTGGAAGTTGGGCAGTTGGCAGGGAAATCCGTCCGGAAATTTTAAGGGCATTTTGGTCTTTTCCCTAATCAATTCTTTTGGTTATATTAGAGTGTTGGACTGATTTTTAGATCAGTTTGTCCCATTTTAAAAGAGTGAGAGTGAGGGTTTTGAGTGAAGAGGAGAAGAAGAGGAGAAGAAGAGGAGAAAGAGGAGATCAAGCAAGTTTCCGTCGTGGATATCGTCGGGGGTGATCCCTACTAGATATGTGAGTTCATAGTGTTGGGGTTGGTCCTTTCCCCCACACGCCAAACTCGTTTTATTTTCAAGAAAAGATTGGTTGTGTTGTTGAAGTTGTTGGTTGTGTTGTTGATGTTGTTGATTGTGTTGTTGAAGTTCTTGTTGATTTGAGACATGATTTGGTTGTGTTTTTGAGTTGAATCTCTTGTATGTTGAGGGATTTTATGATCCTTAGTGGTTGGGGTTGAAACTTTTGAAGTTAAGGTGGTTTAGAGTTGGAAAAAGAAGGAGAAAAAGTCGGATTTTCTGGGGAAGGGGCAGGTGCGTCGCGCCTGCCATCGCGCCCCAAAAGGGGCTCTGAACTTTCCCCCTTGGGGCGCTGCGCCTTGCAGAGCGCCTCAGCTGGCCTTCTGAACTTTGAGGGCTGGCGCTCCGCGCCTTGCAGAGCGCCAAGGACGCCAAGTTTTCCCTTTCATTCCCCACCCTTTCATGCATTGTTCCTTGGTATTGTACCTATGTTTCCTAGTTGTTTCCAACACTCCAAGGTACGTTTAAATGTCAAGAACTCATCTATAAACGTGTGATCATATACCTTGAATCCATAATCCAATTCAAGGCAAGTTAGTATCAAGTCAAAGTGAAGTTAGAGTCAAGTCAAGCAAAGTTAAGAAGTAAGTCCAAGCAAGTCTTTAAAGCCTTTCAAGAGTCGTTGTTGAACGTTTTAACTTAGTCTCAAGTTTCAAGTCAAGTGAAGAGTATCGAGTTTCAAGTTAAGTCAAGAGCATAAAGTTGAGTCCATTTCTCAAAAGCTATTAGGGAACTAAGTATTCCCAAAGAAGGTTGTAAATGTTTTTACATTTGAGTAAGAGGGGAACCATGTTTTCTAAAAGAGCCTTTGGGCTAATTTTTGAGTAATCATCTCAATTAAAGAAAGATGTGTTTAAATACACTTATGAGCCAAAGTAGTTTTGGGAGTAGTATTGAGCACTGAATTGGGGACACGAGTTCATATTAACTCAACTCTCCATAAGAACCATGCGCCAACATGGGACTTGACGTATCATTCTTTTTAGATGATTATGTAAGATTAAGCTAGTGGATCCACTAAGCAATAGTAAGGTCCTATATCACGGCAAGGTATAGGATGGTCCTTGGGCAACGTGAGGTAAAACGTTGTATCATCACTAGGGCTCATAGTGATGGTTGTCGGTTAAAGAACCTCCCACAAAAGTTATA
>JAJOOR010002496.1:0-10075 GCA_036250505.1 Solanum acaule | reverse complement strand
GGTTCCGCTTCGACGTGTGAACAATGAACAGGTTGTTCTTTTACCTCTATATCCACTGGATCAATATAACTTGTATCTGGATGCTTAATCATTGACGCAATGGTGGCAAGAGCATCGGCCAACTCATTCTGTGTCCTGGGAGTGTGTCTGAACTCAATCTTGCGAAATCTCTTGCACAACTTCTGTATATACCGCACATACGGTGTGATCTTTGGGTTTTTCACGGCCCATTCCCTTTGAACCTGATGAATCAGCAAATCTGAATCTCCAATAACCAGCAACTCGTGAACATTCATATCAATCGCCATCTTCAGACCGAGGATACAAGCTTCATACTCAGCCATATTGTTCGTGTAATTAAATCGGAGTTTAGCCGCCATAGGGTAGTGTTGACCAGATTCTGACACTAAGACCGCTCCGATACCTTTCCCTTGGTGATTTGCCGCTCCATCAAAGAATACTCTCCAACCAGGGTATGCCTCAGAAATATCTTCACCAACAAACGAAACTTCCTCATCGGGAATATAAGTCTTCAGCGGTTCATACTCTTCATCAACTGGATTCTCCGCAAGATGATCAGCCAAGGCTTGTGCCTTTATCGCCTTCTGAGTCACATACACAATGTCAAACGCACTCAAAAGCATTTGTCATTTAGACAACTTCCCGGTTGGCATTGCTTTCTGGAAAATATACTTCAACGGGTCCATCCTAGAAATAAGGTATGTGGTATAAGAAGACAAATAATGTCTCAACTTTTGAGCGATCCAAGTCAAAGCACAACACGTTCTCTCCAAAAGAGTGTAACGAGCCTCATATGCAGTGAACTTTTTGCTCAAGTAATAAATGACTTGCTCTTTCTTCCCAGTTTCGTCATGTTGACCAAGCACGCATCCCAATGCATTATTTGAGACAGACAAATATAGCAATAACGGACTCCCTTCTCGCGGAGGGACCAACACCGGCGGATTGGACAATTAGTTCTTGATGGCGTCAAAAGCAGTTTGACATTCTCCGATCCACTTGGTCGAGGCATCTTTTTTCAATAACTTAAAGATGGGCTCACACACCATGGTGGATTGAGCTATGAACCGGCTGATGTAGTTCAACCTTCCTAAAAAACTCATCACCTCTTTTTTGGTCTTCGGAGGAGGTAATTTTTGGATCGCCTTGATCTTGGAAGGGTCAAGCTCAATGCCCCTCCTGCTGACTATAAATCCCAACAACTTGCCAGCTGGCACTCCAAAAGCACACTTGGCGGGATTTAACTTCAAATTATATCGGCGTAAACGATTAAAAAATTTTCTCAAGTGAGTCAAGTGATTCGAACTCTCGCGGGACGTGATTATGACATCATCTACATACACTTCGATCTCTTTGTGAATCATATCGTGAAAGATGGTTGTCATGGCCCTCATATAAGTAGCGCCGGCATTCTTGAGACCGAATGGCATCACCCGATAATGATATACACCCCAAGGTGTGATGAAAGCTGTCTTTTCTGCATCTTCTTCGTCCATCAGGATCTGGTGGTAACCCGCATAACAATCCACAAATGATTGCATCTCATGCTTAGCACAGTTATCAATGAGAATGTGAATATTTGGTAATGGAAAATTATCTTTCGGGCTAGCTTTGTTGAGATCTCTGTAGTCGACACAAATTCTTATTTTGCCGTCTTTCTTGGCAACTGGAACAACGTTGGCTAACCAAATCGGATAATGCGTCACTTCCACTACTTGAGACTCGATTTGTTTTGTAATCTCCTCTTTGATCTTCAAACTCAACTCAAGCTTGAACTTTCGAATCTTTTGTTTTACTGGACTAAAATCTGGATTGATCGGCAATTTGTGGGACACCATATTCGTACTTAGCCCTGGCATATCTTTATAAGACCAGGCAAATACATCAATGTACTCCCTGAGCAAACGAACAAGGTCTCTTCTTTGGGCTTCGGTCAGATGGACACTGATTCTGACTTCTTTGACACATTCCTCATCTCCGAGATTCACAGTTTCGGTTTCTTCCAGATTTGGCTTGTGTTGATTCTCGAATTGTCGAAACTCTTCAGCAACATGTTCGGGTACCTCATTTTCTTCTTCATATTCTTCACACTCATTATCACCTGCCTCATTTCGTTCACTCAGTTCATAACATGACATGACATTGGCAGGTTTTAAATTAATATTACTAAAATCATAAACAAACAAAGTTAGGAAAGTAAAATATAAGCAGATAAGTAAACAATCAAATTTTGATAAAAGAGGCTTTTCATTTGAATTGAAAGACAAGCACAAATTTTGGCCATGGCCGAGGGCCATTTTGCCTTTTCAAACATCACAAGGGAATTTAAAAGCTTTAAACAAATAACAATTGCATAAAGGGTGGGTCTCGAGCCTCTTCCTGACTACCACCGATTTTAAAATCAACAAAAACATATGTCTTTTCTACCCAGATGAGCGGGAAATCAGGAGTGGTGTGGAGGTCCAGTTCTGCAATCGCTCCTCAGGTTCTGCATCACGGATGCCTGATGTCCCAGCCTCTTCCTCAATGATTGCATCAATCTCCTCAAAAAGGCCACAGATTCCTTCCCCGAGACCATCATCGTTGACATTTTCTCTTACCAAAAATGACTGGTACAAATGAGGAATTGGCCTGGCTAATGCTTGATCAACACTCTTGTTCTTCATCTCTGCTTCGTCGTCTGTTGGGACATATCCCAAACCAAACTTTGCTCATTTGGCAGGAGTTTGGATAGGCTCGATGATTCCTTGAAAGTGCTTCCCCAATCCGAAACCTGGTTCGAAACCATTCTGGAGTATGACAGTAGCAATCATCTTGTACACGGCCGACATAGGAGGCTATAGAGCCAAGTTATCACCGGTGGCATTTACCAGCTCCACCGTGTAGAAATCACAACCTCGAGAGACATCATCAGCGATCGGTGCATACCCATTGGAATGACTCGCTTCACCATAAATGACCAATTCCTGGTCCTTCCAAACAAACTTCATCAGTTGGTGAAGGGTAGAAGACACAGCCCCAGCCATATGAATAAACAGTTTTCCCAGAAGCAAGTTGTAACTGGTGTTGATATCCAACACCTGGAACTCCATGTTAAAATCTGCAGGACCCACCTGAATATCCAAGTTTACCGCACCCAATGTGTCTCTTTGCACTCCATCAAAGGCCCTCACATTGACTTGGTTCTGGTGAAGCTTTCCCAAGTCTAATTTGAGCTGCCTCAAAGTCGAAAGTGGGAAAATATTAAGACCGGATCCGTCATCGACCAAGACGCGATTAATTATCTTGTATCGACACATACAGGTGACGTGCAGAGCTTTGTTATGCATCATCCCTTCAAAGGGCAGCTCTTCGTCACAAAAACTGATTTGGTGTCCTCGGATGACCTGGTTTATCATGGCTGCTAAATTGTCACTGTTAGTACCCACAGGCACATAAGTATCATCCCAAGCCCTCATCAAAGCCTGCCTATGTAACTGCGAACTCATCAATAAGGCCCACACAGAGATCTGAGCCGGCGTCTTCTCCAAATGCTTCAGAATCGAATAATCTTTCGGCTGCATTTTTCTCCAAAACTCCTCGGCCTCGGCTTCACTGATCGTCCTTTTCATTTGGTCCTTCTTCTGCCCTCTTTGAGCTAATTCTTCCGATGTGTAGCACCTGCCAGATCTGGTCATACCTTGAGTAACAACCGTTTCAATCACAAATTTGGGTCGGGTAAGAGTTTCTCGCGGCACCAGGGCAACAACCTTCTCGGGTGTCAGAATCACAAACTTTTTCTTTTCTCTGATGCTCAACGAAGCTACAACCTTTTCCAGTTCATCAGGAGCAATCGAAACTATTGACTTTGTCACGTACCAGTCATCATCTGTCTCTATCATATTGATAGTGGCGCCTCCATAATTTGGCAAAAGATTACTATTGACATTGGGCGCAACTGTCTGAAGAGAGACCACATTTTGGTCAATCAGGTCTTGGATCTTATGCTTCAGGTTGATACAGTCCTCGGTATCATGTTCGACACTGTTGGAGTGATACGCGCACCACTGATCAGGCCTGTAAAACTTTGAACTGGTGTCAACCGACTAGGGCCCCACTGGATGAATAAATCCTGCAGCGGTCAACCGTTCAAAAAGTTGGGTCCGACTCTCAATGAGAGGAGTGAAGTCACGTGATGGTTTTTTCTCAAATCTCAGACGGGAATCGTAGTTGCCTTGTTGGGGAGGAGGCATCTGACAATAATTTGTAGCATTCGGACGGGGGGCTTGATATCTTGGATATGAGTTGGTTTGGTAGTTTGGTTGTGGAGCTTGGTAGTTCGAAAGAGTGTTTTGGTAAAGTGGAGTTGGGGTTTGGTACATTGAGGGAGGCGTTTGGTAATTTGTCTGAATGTTGGCACAGTTGGGGGTGGTATTTCGGTAGTGATGGGTTGGAGTTTGATACACTGGAGAGGGAGTTTGGTAGATAGTAGGAGGAGTTTGGTAGCTAGGAGGGGTAGTATTTTGATAACTGGGAGGAGGGGTATTCTGGTAATCAGCCTGTGCATAACAAGCCAAGTATGAACTCTGTGAATGTCGAGGACGACCTTGGTATGATGTGGATTTTCTTTAGGTCTTTTTCCCCTCATAAGAGATAGAGGACACATCCTCTCTCTTCTTGAAGATCTGGGAGAGGCAGCAACACGGGCAATCTTCCCGGTCCTCAGTCCATCTTCGATAATCTCACCTACCTTGACTATGTCAGCAAATTTTGCTCCAACGAGCAACATGATTCTGTTATAGTATTCGGGTTCTTGCACCCGCACAAACACTTCGACAATTTCCTTTTCTAACATAGGAGGTCTAACTCTAGCTGCCTCCTTTCGCCATCTATATGCGAATTCTCTGTAACTTTCAGTCGACTTCTGTTTCATCTTCTCCAATGAGTAACGATCAGGAATAATCTCCACATTATAGGCGAATCGTTCAATGAAGTCCTTAGCCAAAGCGTTCCAGCTTGGCCACTGTCTCGTTTCATGAGACGTAAACTATTCCAGACCCTCTTCGCTCAGACTTCGGCTAAAGAGCCGCATTAATAAAACTTCGTCTCTTCCAACTCCCACGAGTTGGTCACAGTAGGCCCTCAGGTGTGCTAAGGGGTTCCCCGTTCCTCCGAAGATGTCAAATTTTGGAACTTTGAACCCTTCCGGGAGGTCCAAATTTGGATGAATGCACAGGTCTTCGTAACTCAACCCGGCGACCTCAGGAATGCAATTCAACTCCTTTATGACCTTTCTAATTTCCTCCATATCTATTTTTGCGGTCTCTTCCTTTGACCTCCACTCTCTCTCCCTCTCCTCATAGTGGTCGAGTTCCGAACCATGGGCGTCATGTTCGTTTGGGACCGGTATTTGGAAAATGGCTTTTTGTGGTAGTGGCGGAGAAATAGAGGGACTCTGGCCATTTAAGGGGGCGTGATAGTTTTGGGGGAAAGTGTGGGGGTTGGTATGTTGATTTTGGTGATGGAGGAAAGTGTACGGGTGGTTAACATTTTGGTTTTGAGGGGATAGGCCAGTTTGGTGGTTTGCATTATGGGGAGGGAGTGGTGCTTTGAGGTTGGTATTTTGAGGAGGGGGTGGTGTTTGATAAGAGGCTGAAGCGTAATGGGGGTTTTGGGCGTTAAGGTCAATGATGGGGGGATTACGAGCAGGACTTAAAGGCGGGTTCTGAGCTTGTTCCATGTTAGGAGGGGGAATTTGAGCTGGAGGTCTTCCATCTGGTTGAGCGTTGACAGTAAAAATTGGAGGAGGCAAATCTTGTCGTCTCTGCATCTCGACCCTCATCTCAGCAATTTGTTGCATCAATTGCAGGATTAGTTCATTCTGGTCGGCAAGGGCGGGCTGAGCCACAACGACATCAGGAAGGCTGGTTTCTTCGTTATTATCACCCATTGCTACTTTCCTCTTTTGTGAACTTTGACTGGGGAAGGAATCTGTGGGACCTTTAGATCTAGTGAAATAAGGATGATCGGCCAGTGTATCAACACAGATCAGTTCTGACTACTTGTAGAGAAAAATAACTCAAAGGCAAATCTGTTAGTATTAGTTATGGATGAATAATGCAAGATATCACATAGAAAACAGATAAACACATAAGAGTTGCTTCGTTTGAGAACATGTTAGCCCACGAATAATGGGGACTGATATTTTGAACAAGAAGGAATTTGCTCGTTTTATCTTGAGGTTGGTGACTCAGAAAGGTTGGATTGCGTTGAGCTAAGGTCTTCTTGCAGCATTTCTCGACATTTGTTGATGTGAATTCAATGTTTCCTTGTAGAATGGAATGAGGTAAATAAAATTTTTAAAAGGATAGGGGCCGGGCCTTGAAAGGCTGCCTACGTATCTCCCAAGGAGAATTCAGGCCCAACGTAGTTCGAATCTAAGGAAATTTTCATTTTCATTCATTCATTTTTGGTGATTACAAGGAAAGTGAAAAACATACAATAAATCTCCTAAAAGATAAAATGTGCTTCCATCCGAGCCATTCTTCTCCTAATTGTTGCCTTAATCACGGGGGGTAAACCCGTATGTGTCAGGGGCATTTTTCTCACTCCCTTCTTTCCACCATCCCTGGAGAGGAGGTCTATAGACAATTTCCTCCTCAAGTTCCTCTTCAATAGATTCAGGTCCAGTGCCTTCGGGACCACTACTGGTGGCCTCTTGGTTGAAGAAAGAGTATTTTCCATGTAACTCTTGAAGCCTCATGGTTATATCATTGTTGAAGGCATCATGTTCCTTCCGCATAGCAACTGTCTCCTCATTCATATCAGCATATCTTGCCATCTTAGCCGCCAACTCCGCGTCCAGTGCTGCACTTTTGGCTTGTGCAGCTGCGGTGGCTAGTTCTACTTCTATCTTTCTTTCTCCCATTTCTCGAATCTCTTGCTTGAATCGTCGCAGTTTCATCCTCAAATTCTCCTCAGTCGTCTCCACTTTGACATTCTTGCCCTTTTCCATCTTAGCAGCAATTTTACCTTTCCTGAGACGATAGAGTACTGTTTTAGGATTCAGTAGTAGGATTTTATCTTCTGGCTGAGAAACTCAAGACTCAGGAAACTTTGGTCGGACATTTTGGGGTAGTGACTTGTATTTAGAATTGTGGATATTTCAGAAAATTTTCGAAAAGGAGTGGGCTAAAAATGTCCTCATTCAAAGCAACAAAATCACATAACCAGTTAAAGCACACAAGCGGCTAACGCGCGTCCTAAACAAGTAGGGGGCCCTTTTATGCCAAGGGTAGGCCTAGCGTATTTGAAAGATGTATGTGTAGAATTGAACCATTTTGTTACCCAAAAGCAAATTTCGCATATAAAGATAATGGGCGAAAATAAGCGAGGGGAAATAGGGGATGAATGAAAAATAAAAAAGGAAAGGCCCACACAGGGGTCATTTGAAAATAGTACCAAAATGCAAGAAAGACAATCCCACGCAGGGGCAAATAACAACAAATACACATAGAAAATCCCACGCAGGGGCGAAATCCACTAGGAGGTCCCTGATGGTCCTGCTTCTGATCTGCTCCACTTGTTCTGTGCCATGAGATGCTGAAGCCTGTATTGAATCATTAGCAAGTATTCTTCACTCCGGCGGCGTTTCTCTTCCTAGTCTTCGAGACACATTCCGCTTTTCTTATCTCCAATCCATAAGTTAAGCTCTCTTCTCAAGCTTTCCAATTCTTGAGTTACGCTCTCGAGGGCGTACTTGTCCTCTTCTTGCTTTCGGAGAAATTCCTCGCGCATTTCCTGGGCTTCTCTTCTTACCTCTCTTAGTTCTATCAAAGCTTTGGACTCTTTGTCCTCTACACTGCGGTAAATGTTCGGAGTTGAGAAGGAGATACCCTGTATATTGCGCTTCAACCAAGCTTTGTAAGTTTCATCGTACCCCGCATTAAATCGATCTATGGCAATGGTGTCCTTGTTCATTCGCACTGCTCTTTTCCATTCTCTCAGCATCTCTGAAGCCTCAGGCACTCTATCATCCCCGATGTCGAACACATAGATACGGTAGTATGCTTCTGGAGGTGTAGTCTGTCTTCTTCCGAACTGTCTCAAGACCCGAATGGGTGCATATGGGCGAATATCTCGAATACCTGGCAGAGGAAGCACAAGTTGTCTGTCGCCCTGTACTATGGCATCTTTCGAGATGAAACGGTCGAACATCCACTGGATGTTTTCTTCTCTCAACTCAGAAAAAATTTGAGCCCATCTTTCTCTGGTTCTTTTTTTTGTAAGTCTGCCCAGAACAACATGTCATTCAAACTCTTAAGAGCGTTATGCTCATCGAGGGTATGGAGTTCTTGAGTTCCGTGTCTCTTCACTAAGTGACTCATTATCCACCATTGGAGGAGGAGATTACAACCCTGAAAGTAACGATGTCCTTCCTTACATTTTCCCAAAGCACGGTACATGTCAGAAAGGATGACAGGTGCGATAGGATAATACTTTACTTGCCCTTGGTTCATATGTCCGTGGAATAGAGTGTGTGCAAGCATTATCACCCGGGTGTTGATACTGAGGCTCGGGCCATGTGGGAAAACCATGGTGCCTAATAGTGCGATAGTAAATGTCAAAGGTCTGATCTCGTCCCATTCTCTGAAGGTAACCCTAAACTCTTGATTGTAGTTCGCATAAAAGCTTGCATTCCTGAATCTATTGTAGAGATCCTTGAAAGAAACGCTAGAACCCTCTACCCAGTAGGCATATTATTTTCTTAATCCGAGCCAATTCACAATATCCTTGAAAGCAGGCTTGTTAGGGATTAAGATGTTTTTCTGCTTTCTCACTCTTCTTTCGAGCGCTGTACCGACTGTGTCTATTTCGTCCCGAATTTCCTCGATTGTTGGGGTGATCTCCATGGTTCTAAATCGGAACATCATTTTCTTGTTGTCCTAATAGCCTGTGAGGACTTCAATCATCTCGGGCCACCCGACCATATTGATGAGTTCTGTTAGGGCCTCTATATATTTGTTGAGGGCTCTTTTGTGAACCACAGTGAGGTCGTTGTACCACATCTTGAGTAGAATTGGGGCTTCCACTACCATGTCGAATTTGGGAAATCGATCCATACCTACAAAACAAAACCCGGTTAAGATTCCCCTCTCCCAAATAGGCAACAATTAGGTTTCCACACATACATCTTTCAAATGTCAAATAATATGATATGTCGTTAGGTCGTAGACCTTGGACATGATTTTTGACGGTTTTACTAATGGACTTAATACGCATTGGGTATTAAGCCGTCTTAGGCTAATGCTTAGATTTGGATTTGGTTTCGCTCTACTCTAGGTTGACTAGAATTGGTTTAAAAATGACAGTTACCCGAGTCGGACAAACAACAGGGTGAAGTCTAATAAACGACGTTGGATGACCACAAGCCAACTATTCGTTTATCACTTCCAAAGAATGTTAACTTGTGTTTTTTCTTAAGGTCAGCCGTGGTAAGCCACGTAACCGCCTTTTTTCCTAATGCAATCTATTTGCCGTTTGGCGGAATCGGGTGCCATGAATGCCATAATTCAATATAATCGATAAATAAAACAAGTAGACAGTTAAAACATATAACCAAATAAGTTAATCTTAAGGTTAGAACCATTCAAATCCCCAGTAGAGTCGCCATTCTATTTTATTTGAAAAATATATTTGGACTGGTTTAAGAGTCGCCACTTAATTTTTAAAGAAAAATCAAGAAAAACTATTTATTTTCAACAGATTAAAACAGGAATCTAGTGAAAATATTTAAAGAGGGGTTCGAGGTTCATATTAACATTCTAGGAAGGTTTCAAAAGCACCTAGAATGTCCACTAATGTGGTTATCCGACGATTAACTATTTGGCTAAATTTATTCGACTTAACTTAACTTTGCAAAAATTGAACTAGTTTATAGTTAGAACTATTTTTAAAAGGGAAAAGGGGAAATATTAAAATATTATCTAAGTGAAATATTTTGTGAATTTATTTACTTATTTTTTAAGTTAAGTAGAGATGAACAATTTAGTTAAGTAATTAATTAAAAAAAATG